>CM063182.1:45744340-45751840 GCA_031835075.1 Saguinus oedipus
ACTCAGCCCCATTCAGAGGAGATTCCTTGTTAGTTGAAGACTAGTAGTCTTTGGGGAACAAGGATAGTAAGTAAACCTGTCATAAATGTATAATAACTCAATCACTTACTCCACCCGTATTTAAACTTTCCTAACTTTTCTTATTCTTCCTGGCACTGGTTGACTTTAACTCCCATGTAGAAAGGTTTTCTTTCTCAGCAGGACTGCATGTCCAGCTCAGCAGCAGTGCCACCCGTCCGTGTGTCTACCTCAGGAATGTCCTGAATGAGCTTTGCTATCCCTAGTCCATTTCCAACAGGGGCTATTTTCCAGGCTTGCCATGGTTTCTGTAACAGACTGTTTGTTATGGGGGCATATGTTCTAGATCAGTGGTTTTTCACTTGAGGTGGAGGAGGGAATAGTTGAATAAACCCACATTGCTATCTGGAAACTCTATCATACATGCATGATACATACACTGAGGGGCAAATCATCTGTTTTTGTTGAAATGGTAATATTCATGACCAAGAACATTGCTTTCAGCTGAATAGTGAATAGTTTTGAGTTATAGTTAGCATAGGATAAAATGCACCTATATTAAGTGTTCAATTTAATGAGTTTTGACCATTTTAATCATTTGGAAAATCACTAGGGAAAGAACATTTTGAGCACCATAGAAAGTTCCCTCCAGCTTCTTTTTTTTTTTTTTTTTTTTTGAGACAAACTCTCACTTTGTTGCTGAGGCTGGAGTGCAATGGCGTGGTTTTGGCTCACTGCAACCTCCACCTCCTGGGTTCAAGTAATTCTTGTTCTTCAGCCTCCCGAGTAGCTGGGATTACAGGTACCTGTCACCACTCAGCTAATACTTTCGTGTTTTTAGTAGATATGGGATTTCACCATGTTGGCCAGGCTGGTCTTGAACCCCTGACCTCATGATCTGCCCCCCTCGGCCTCCCAAAGTACTGGGATTACAGGCATGAGCCACCGTGCCTGGCCCCGCTCCAGCTTTTTAATCACGTTCTATTCCCCTGCACCGAGCAGCCACTAACAAACCCGGATCAGATATGGGAAGCTTTTCACAGAGCGATGTGGACACACAGGCACTCACTCAGTCAAGTTAATATTTCCATTGCTACCAACTTCATTGGTGGAAGCAAAAGGTCCATTTCCAAGTGCATGGTGGTCCCTGGCCTGTGCTTGAAGAAGCCTCAGGATTTCCTCTCTCCACTTATCTCCTGGCTCAGGCACTGGTGCCACTCCATGGCCACGCAGGATGCCGAGGAAGCACTTTTGCCTTCCCATCCCCTCTCACTTAACATCCAGCCAGCAACATATTTCTAGCAATTTGTCTTCCCAACCATCTTCTGAGTCACTCTGTCCTGCTGTGCCCACTGTCACTGATATAGGCCAAGTCCTTCCCATCTCTTATCTGAATAAGTTGAAATACAATTTTCCCATGGCTGTCACAAAAAAAACGTCACCCACAGTTTTCCTACAACCACACTGACGGCTCATTTGGGCCCCCTTTTCCCGATTTTCTTGCTTTTTCTAAGCTTGGTTCTCAGGTCACAGCCTCCCCTCTCCCTGTGTATGCTCCTCCCTTCAGAAGAAAGATCCTACCCTGTAACCGTGCATCCAGCCTGACCTCTCGCCTGGGCTCCAAACTCCAGTAACCAACTTCCTGTTACACAGTTCCGCCTGGGTTCTGAATGTGCCCCTCAAATAGAATGTGTCCTAACAGAACCGTTCTCACCCCTGTCCAGATCAGTTTCTCTCCAGTAACTCTGTCTCCCCAAAGGGCAGCATCTGCCAGTCGACTCGTGCACCTGAAATCTGAGGTTCATCACAGGTGCCCCGTTGGCTTTTACGCCTGAAACCTTAGGTTACTCACAGGCTCCCGCACTCTGTTCCTGGCCCTCTGCTTCTGTGGCAAGTGCCCTAGGAAGGAAGCACATCTAAGACACCCAGTTCCTCCCCTGCCACAGGGTCAAGTCCCACCTCTGACAGCAGCTGCCCCTGCTGTTCTCTTGCTCCCGCCCAGGGATGTCCACTCCAGCACTAATTTTCCTGACAACACAAAAGGAAATAAGGTAAATGTAGAAACCAGATCATCGTACTTCTCTGCTCAAAATACCCTAGTGGGATTCCATCCCTCACAAAATGTATACCTTTTTGGTATTCTGAGCCAATGGCAGGTGAAACCACATAGCTTTTTATTCTCTCCAAATCCATTAAGAGACAACAAGTAGAGCAAGCAGGAGCATGAAGATAACAAAAGCAAAGGCCCATGAACATTGTCTACAATAAAGCTCAGTGCAGCATAACTCTATGAACTACAGCCTAAGGGAGTGTGGAAAATCACAACCACCCATCTGCTGGGATCCTGGACTCTGCCTGGGGAAGCAGAGGACATGACTGAGCATCATACAGGCCAAATGAGCCGAGAAAAACTCAGTAGAAATCACAGGGACCAATTTCCCCACAGCTGAAATGGGAGGAGGTTTGATCCCTACGATAGCAGGTGAGTGGAAGGACCTGCAGGAAGGTTTGTAGACACCAGAAGAGTCAGACTTTATGAAGTTTTGAAACTTACCAATCAAATTATCTCTGGGACAAAATGTTATGCTGGAGGTAAGTGTCTAGGAAAGAATATATATTTATTGGAACAAGAAACAATTTTAAAAAGAGAAAAGGTCTACAAAAATGTTTGAGAGGGAAGCCAAGAGATCTCAGAAAGCAACTACCACACTTTTGAATGCTTTATGCTGACAATAGGTGGGGCACACTCTCTGGAGTTAAAAAGAAAAAAAAGAAAAGATATCCTAAAAGTTCAGGCAAAGTAATTTCACAATAAAAGCACAAAAAAAAGTTGGAGTTAAATTTTATGCTAAGTTATTATTTTTAAAAATACACAAAATAACATTTCTACTGATAATAACTATAATGCCATAAAAATATGCCAAAGACATTCATGAAAATATAACCAGCTATTTTAAAATAAAACGCTAAGAAAATAATGGAAGCTATGAAAAAATAGCATATAGTAAAATTGTAAAAAGAAATGCAGAATTTAGGAGATATAGCTTGAAATAATTATAATGAAAAGAAGTATAAGTTGAGAATTAAATACTAAACTAGAATAAACACAAGAGGAAATACACAGAATAAATGATGTCTTACAAGACTGAGAATGAAAATGAGCAAAATTAGAGAGCAATGAAGAAACAATAATAATTTTAAAAGTGTCATTATTAAAGAAAGGGGAAAAGAAGATCCAACATATGTATTATAGGAATTCTTAAAAAAGGAAATTAAAGCAAAGAAGCAACAAATACTAAAACTTAAGCAAGAAAACTCTCCTGAAAAACTATGTATTTAAAAACTATCTGAAAGTTCGGATTGAAAGAGTAGATCATCTATCTGAAAATATTAATACAGAATGCCCAACACCACGACACATTCTAGTTAAAGCAAAAGAAACCATTTGTGGATCCAAGCCCCCAAACCAAGTAAATTATAATGGAGAAAAATAAATTATCATGAAATTCTTAACGGAAAGACTTAGGCTGTGAAAACAAAGAACCACAGTTAAGACAGCCAAGGAAAGGGAATGTGAACCCAGCTTTATCATCCACTCAAATTTGCTTTCAAATATGAGGATCACAGACAAATGATAATCAGTGTACAAACCCTCAGGAATATTTCTTCCAGAATTTCGCTCTGGAAAATCTATTGGATAGTGAGCATCAGATTACCAAGGGAATTAACGCTTGTGCTGGTGTGAGCCTTAAATATGTAGCTACCTGTAGCAGGGAGACCCCATGAGAGGGAAAAGGAATGGAGAACATGCCAGCTACGGCTCTGATGAGGTTGATACAGTACAACTACAAAATGGATGGAAAATGGGGTGAGTATATGCCCCATCATAACAGCTGGGTTCAGCTGGTATTGCTATTTTGAAACTGTCATACATGTAGTGTGGACAAAGAGCAAATGAGTAATTATGAAAAAATTCTAGTTGGGTGTCTCAAAAACCGGAATACTTAATATGGAAGAAAGGAATCACATCTGTAGGACAAAAATAAAAGGATATTTTTATCATAAATTTGAGTAGGTAAGGCCTAGAAAAAAATAACTAACACAGTAGTAATGGACAGACTGTTGTTTTGAAATACTATTTCCCATGAAAAGAAACCAGAGTTCTTGGAACTATCTAGTTATACCAGTTAGGTATGAGGAAGCTAAGACAGATGACTATGGTCAGATGAAAAATGCAGGATCCCACCAATCCCACTGGCCAATGACGAGAGGACAATTTGAAGTGATACTACAGTTAATGGAAACCCATCAAATATGTTTAAATTCATATGTTCAAAATACTGTTCAAGAAAAAACAATTGGTCACCATGGTAGGCAGAATAATGACCCCTTAAATATGTCCACATCCTAATTTCCAGAACCTGTAAATATGTTACCTAATATGACCAAAGGGACTTTATTGATGTGATGAAGTCAGGGACCCTGAGACAATATTTTTCTGGGTTATCTGGGTGGACCTGATGTAATCATAATGGTCTCCTAAGAGGGAGACTCAGGATCAGAGATACAAAGACAGAAGTGAGGATGGAGTCAGAGGCAAGAGAGGAGTGAACCTGCCACGCTGCTGACCTTGAGGATGGAGGAGGGAGCCAGGAGCCAGGGAGCGCAGGAGGCACTTAGCCACTGGAAAAGACAGGCTGGATTTTCCCCAAAGCCTCCAAAGGAACCAGCCTTGAGGACCTGTTTTAGACTCCTCACCTCCAAAACTGCAAAAGAATAAGTTTGCATTATAGGTTTGTAGTTATTTACCATAACAGCAATGGGAAAGTAATTGTCACTAACTGGTTATCTTAAAAACTAATAAACGAAAAGTTCAGAATCAAAGATTTATCACGCCTTTCCTGTATGCACAGTACTACTGGTTATCTAAACAACAGATGTAAAGAAATGCCTGTTTATAGTCATAAGTTTAAAAAATGTTAAAATATTATTTTCCAACTCCTAATGAACTCCTAGGTACAGGCATCGAGCAGCATTCACTGCAAGTATCACAAGAAAAGGAAAGAAAGAAAATACCACCACCATGAGTCTTGCAGAAAAAAATAAACAGGGAAAAGCGAGGAAACAAACTGTGAATCTGATGAATTCTCTCTAAATACCAGCTTCACAGAAACAACGGGGAAAGAGGGATATTAAACCTTGCCATGGGAGGCCATTAACATCAGATACCAGGATTCATTACAAAATTGTAAGGGAGGAAGGGATGAAAATAGAATATTTAGAGATTAACAGCCATTTTAAAGCCAGAACTGACAAAACTAAAACATACCGCTTAGAAATGCTTCCTTCAGTGATAAAACTCTAACTAAACACCAGGAAGAGATTACTCTAAAAATAGAGAAGATAATTAATACATTTAAGAGGGTTGGGAGTGTATGAGGGAGGGGCAGGAAAATTCCCTGTCTTGATTTCAGCAGTAGCCACAAGGGTATATGCTTTATAATAATTTATCAAACTATACTTTTGCTTCACGTAATTTTCTGTATCAGTCTATTATAATAATCAAAATGCTTAAGCAATGCAAAGGAGGCCGACTGCATTATTGTGGGAAGTGACAGACCAGTCAACCTTTGGGAAGTCCCTCCCAGGCCTTCCCTGACTTCCTTTCGTCAACACAGTCTTCTTGTTCCTTCCCACCCAAAACACTTGCTGTTCTTCTGCTGAGAACATTTACTTTAACTCTAAGGTTTTCCAGATAATTCTTGAATTCTGTGCTTGAACATCAACTCTTCAAAATGCATTTATTTGTACTTTGTAGCTAAAATAAACTCCAACTGAGTTTTCTCATTCAGCTTTATTTTTTATCAGAACGCTTATCACTCACTGAAATTCTTGGACCTATTTTCCTGCTAGTTGACCACTTTTCCCTGGAGAGAGCATCTAACACAGAGATTCCCAGGACAGGGACCTCATATGTCTTTTTGACTGTATTCCAATTGTCCAGAAGACACCTGAAACATGATGGGTGCTTATAAAAACATTTGCTGAATAAATGAAGGAATAGATGAATGAATGAATGAATGAAGACCTATTAAAACTGTCTTCCATCATTTCTCTCTACATCCAGGCCCATCAGCAAACCTAACTTCCATCTAACTACCAGCGTGAGCTACCTAAAACCTGGGTCTGACTCCATGATTCCCTTGCTGAAAATCTTCCTGTTGGCTTAGTGTGGCAATGGCTCCCCATAATCAATGCGACTATTCCCTGTGTCTCTGGTTTCTTTTTCTTCTTTCCATGCCTGAAAGCCAGTGCCAACCTGCTACCCTGCTGCTGACCTCACACTCCCGATATCTTACACTTAACTCCATGATTACGCCCAGCACTAATGCTCTTCATTCATCCCCACTCTTGTTTTAAGAAGGTTCAACTCAGTTATTTCCTAATCTCTTCTAGAAAAATGCCTTCTAGGAATACAGTTGAGTTACAGGCAGCCTAGAATGTTTTGTATATACTTTAATCATTGCACTTAGTTTCTGTAAAAGTATCTACCTTTCTGCTGTTTCTCCAACTAGATTCTGTGTTCCTTGTGGACAACAGCTGTTCTGCATTCATTGCACCCAACTGTGGTTCTTGGTTTGAGATGGTGTAGTTCTTGGTGTAGATGTCTGAGAATGAACTAAGGATCTGCGCTATAATAATATGTCAGTTGGCCAAGGATCCCATAACAAAAGACCACAGACCAGCCAGTTTAAACGACAGAAAATGTGTTTCCTCACACTTTTGGAGGCTGGAAGTTTGACATAAGGGTGCGAGCATGTTCAGGTTCTTAGGAGGGCTCTTTTCCTGGCTTGCAGACAGCTGCCTCCTCCCTGTATCCTCACATGGTGGGGAGATGGAGCAAATCCTTGGCATCTGTTCTTATACAGGTACTAATCTCATCGTGCCCCCATCAAACCCTAATCACCCTCCACAGGCTCCATCCCCAAATCCCACATCGGATTTCAACATCTAAATTTCGGGGGGACAGGTTCAGTCCATAACAGTTACTTTAATTGAATAGCACACTGCAAATCGAGATCACATGTACCACCTCACTTAACTCCCAAAACAACACAAGATGTGTCACATTCCTCCGTTTAGAGGGAAAAACTGAGTCTCAGAGAGAACAAACGGTTTGAACTGTCAGAAGCAGCTCATTCACAGTCAGAGCTCAAGGTCCTGGCTTTCCAATTCCAGGCGTTTTCCATCCTCTGACCAGTCACTCGCACCTTTTATTAGTAATAACGCTGTTTCAGAAGAAATTTGTAAAATAAAGCACAGGTTATGTGCATCACATTTTAAGCAAAGCTAGCATCTACTGTTTTGTCAACCTAAGAATGTTTGTAACACAAATAATGTTTTCCACTGCCTTTGCAGATTTTAATTTTCCCATATCTGCCTTTTTTATGAATGTAATTGCTATGAAAACATACTGATTTT
>CM063182.1:45756840-45949340 GCA_031835075.1 Saguinus oedipus
AGGGGCCCTGGGATTGAGAATTGGGAGCTGAGCTTCGTGGACTTGGGTGGTTCCTGTGGGCCTGATTGGAGAGGGTTCTGGAGAGTGTAAGGTGAGGACCTGGGAGGCCTTGTGGAGACCTCATTAAGGGTCATTTGCTCTGAGTGTGGAGGCAGAGGAACAGGCTGGGGGAGGGAGGTTGGAGGCAAGGCGGGGTCATCCCATGTATTCTGAAATGGAAAGGATTAGCCAGGTGCGCAGCTGGTGGGGACGCTCCTAGAGAGGAGACACCTGGTGATGATAGACTGAGGTGGTGGCCAGCGAGCCCCCGAGCCCATGGGTCTCCATGAAGAAGTCCCCAGCCTGGGTGTCCGTGAGGAAGGAGGGATATGCAGTCCCCTGGGGTGGAGGGAGGTCAGGCATTTGTGAAAGAATTTTGTTCTTTTTTTTTTTGCTTATTTTCCTGAAAAATAACAGGGTATCAAATTTGTTAAGGTCACTAACTAGACTTAGGCAGGACACATAAAAGCTATTAAATTTTAACAACATGAATAGAATCCTGTCCGTGGTTACAAGTCCAGTGGACGGCAGGGAGAACTGTGGTGGGAGGTTTGAGTTGAAGAACTGAGGAACCAGAGAAAGGTGTCGGCTGGCTCCCCTGGCTCTCCAGCCCTCCGAATCCCCGGGAGACACATGATGGGGCCGTGGAATTTCAGTGCAGGCTTATCCAGGGCACACGGCACATGGGACTGGGAAGAGTGTGGCCACATCTGTCAGGAGAACTGGTTTCAGGTGAGAAGAAAGCTCCCCTTCAGGGCTGCCCGTCCCGCCGGGCACATCAGATGCACCCACGAAACAGATGAGCTAGGAGTTCCCGCTACTGTTCTTCAGATGAGGAAGCCCAGGGTCAGAGTGGAGAACTACCGAAGACAGAAACTGTCTCTTAAATCTGAAATAAAGATTTAAAAGATTGGTCCTAGGTCGTCTGTCATAACAGCAAAAGAACTGAGCTTAAAGTTTGCTGGATTCACTTAAAGCATGATTGCATATTAGCTTGCTTTTATTATGAGAAAATCCATCTGATACTTACAATTATATGCAGTGATATATGAAAATGATTATTTATATTAAATATATGAAAAATAATATCAAAATAATTTACACATATAAATGATATATAGTATCATTGACTAGCTTAAGATACTTTCCGTGAAATATGTAGAACTTCACATAAAAAATATTTAACACAGTTTCACAATTACGTGACTCTACAGCCAATCTTGAGTATTATTTCAAGATTGTGTATTGCAGGTGGAGAGCTAACATTACTTAATATAATAATATATCACCTGTTTCTCCCTGCCTTCCCTTACAAGAAAATATTAAAATTCATAGGGTGGTCAAGCACTATTATAACCCTTAAATATTTCATTTCTCAGAATTTTGGGATTCAGACATAGCTATCAATACATCACACCCTGTGACAGCACAAGGTGATGGCATTCACCCAGTAAGAAATGTCCTATATGCCCAGGGATGTGTCACCTTCCAGACGGGTGGGGCCAGGACACAGGCAGCCTTCTTGGGCACACGGTGGCAACTCCATGATACATCTCACCATTGAAAATCACGCGGCGGTCATTAAAGTGGTTTGACTTTTTAAGGAATAATACATGAAGAAAAACTGAGCAGAGTATTTCCTTCATAAATCCTCACAGAGAAAGCCACATGCTTACTTAAGAATTACAATTTTCCAAACAAACCTCAATGAGGCAACTGAACTGGGGACAAAGCAATGAGCTTTGGAAATGTGGGAGCAACAGGATGGTTGCCCTTTACCCCAAAATAAAATGATTTCAGTTAAAGAGCTTTCCATTTCTGAAAGGCAGATTTGGATTTGACATAGGTTTTCACATCGCAGGCATGCCCGGTACCATGCTTCTCTCCTCAACCAAAATCAGTGAAGGAGCCATTCCATAGGATGTGCACCTCATGCAGAGGCATATGGGGTGAGACTTGGAAGGAAGCTGCATGGGTTTTCAATGATAACAGTTGCCACGGGCCAAACCAGCTACGATGTGCCATTTGCCCCCAAAAGATGACTCATGCAGAACAATCCCCCCTTGAAGAACATCTAACTTTTCTACATGCAGATAGCAAATACCTGTTGTCTCCGTTAATCCACACAAATAATTTCCAGAATTTGCAAACAGCAGCTCTGAGAAAACAACCTATCCCGGTCTTCTGTTCATGGGTGCAGAGAAGTGTGAGGGTCGGAGTGCAGGTCCATCGGACTCCTGAGGCCCAGCAACCAACCTCCCCGGATGCACAGCCTCCAGAGCAGGGCCCTGCTGGGGGCAGGCGGCATTGAGAGCCAGTGGCCTGGGATGGTGTGGACAGTCTGGGGGTTGAATCTCCTCGAATCCTTCAATTGTCTTACAGCACTAAAAAGACATTCCAGGAATTTGGGAACTTGGGGAAGCAACTCTGATTTCTTGGATTAAAAAGCAGTGGAAAGTTTTCGACAGGCTTAGAAATTTCTAGGTATATCTAACCCTGAATTATGTACATGAATGCTGCCTATTAAATTTGCTTTTTCTTATTTTCATTTTTTAATTGCATTTTAGGTTTTGGGGTACATGTGCAGAACGTGCAAGATAGTTGCATAGGTACACACGTGGCAGTGTGATTTGCTGCCTTCCTCCCCTTCACCCACATCTGGCATTTCTCCCCATACTATCCCTTCCCAGCTCCCCCCCACTGTCCCTCCACTATTCCCCCCAATAGACCCCAGTGTGTAGTGCTCCCCTCCCTGTGTCCATGTGTTCTCATTTTTCTCACCCGCCTATGAGTGAGAATATGTGGTATTTCATTTTCTGTTCTTGTGTCAGTTTGCTGAGAATGATGTTCTCCAGATTCATCCATGTCCCTACAAAGGACACAAACTCATCGTTTTTGATGGCTGCATAATATTCCATGGTGTATATGTGCCACATTTTCCCAGACCAGTCTATCATCGATGGGCATTTGCAAATAGTCACAGTTTCATGTTTTTTTTCCTGAGTACACTATAACTATATGAATACTAGGGAAATATCATACACACTTACACATCAATGCACATACTTTAAACATGCTTCCCTCATGTAGTAAATGATAAATATCATTTTGAGGTCAATTATATGTTTTATCCAGCAGCTGATATGTATAATTTTTTCTCTCATGTTTTATTGCTGTGGACTGTGCTGAGGGGAACAACTTGGTGGCTATACTTGTGTGCATTCTCTGAATATTGACTTAGATTAAATTCTCCCTAAAGAAATTGTTGGATCAAGGAATATACGCAATTACAAAGGTTTTGATGCACATGGAAAATTTCTCAAAATATAATGTTACTCTAGTTTGGGCCTGGTGGCCCACACCTGTAATCCCAGTGATTTAGGAGGCTGAGGCAGGAGAATTGCTTAAGGCCAGGAGTTGGAGACCTACCTGAGCAGCACAATAAGACCTTGTCTCATAAAGAAAACATGTAACACTTAAAGATGTGAGGTTGGCCAGTGGAATATAAAAACAAAGAAACAGAGACAATGGCGCATAATGGGATGTGTGTGTGTGTGTGTGTGTGTATGTGTGTAAATTTATATATATATATATAAAATATGTAATATATAATATGTAACAATAGATATGAGATAGGTTTTATAAATTTATATATATATAATATATCATATATAACAATAGATATATGTCTCATATATACATATATATGTGTGTATATATATGTGTGTGTGTGTGTGTATATATATATATATATATATATATATATGAATGATATGACCCTTTGAAGTCCTTGAAATATATATGTATTTTTGGTTAGGGTTTGGCTTGGGGTTTGAGATATGGCCCTTTCTCTGACCATGAGCAATTCTTTTGATCTCTCTAATCCTTGATAGGGTTACCTTTGAAAGCCTTGAAATACATATATATTTGGTGGAGTGTGGGCTGCATATGCCACAGTCCACCAGGAAGGTCTAAAGTGCAAGCTGGTGCCACCCTCGCACAGGCTGCTGGGGTTTCCTGCTCCTCTGCTCTTCTCTTTGCTTGGTGTTTCCAAATCCAAGCTGAATTTTTTAGGGAATAGACCTCCTGGGGGTGTGGTGCATAAAAAGGCGATGGGGCCTGGAGGGTCCACGGCCCCCCATAGGGACTTCTGTTGGCTCCTGTCTTGTCCAGCACTCTGCAGGGTGAGGCATCTAGGCCAAATATGAGCAACTTCCATCCCCTGCTGGCTCCTCTAGGGCCTCCCACACGCTCCCCGGAATGTGAGTTCAATGATCTGTATTGGATGCAACTGCCACCACTTCTATTTTCTCTGTCCTCACATGGGTTATTTCCTTCCATTTCTCTCTTTTTTTTCCCCAAATCCAGAGGTCATTTTATTACTTTGCCAACTTCAACATTCACACTGAAGATTCCGCATGGAAACGTAAGTTGTGTTACAAGTATATCATAAAAAGCTAAATTTTAAATTGTTCACTTACAATCCACGCTTAAAGCTTACATTTCCAAGATGTATATTTTAGAACACTGTATTTTTCACACTTCGTGTGAGAATCTAATAAGGTTTTTCTTTTATAAAAAAATAAAGCTGCTAACTGATATATTCTTTTCACTTGAGGAAAATGCGTCTTTTGTTTTAATTGACTGATCTGAAAGCTATACTGATAAGCAAACTCTCTAGTTAAAATCAAGTTTTCAGTGCATTAAAAAGTGCCAAATTTCTCATCAGGACCTACAAAGTACCCTGTGAAATGACATGGCATGCAGACAACAGTGAGAAACCTGTAGCCATAACAGAACAAGAAAAAGGGCTGTGACGCGTACATAGTTAGAATAGGCATAAAAAGTGTGGGGGGAAACCAGGATAATTAGGAAATTGAAGCAGCAGAATTTCTCTCTAAATTCTGCAAGATTCAGCTTTGCAGGCTGGAAAAAAGTTTCCTTCCATTTTTCTTTCTTCATTGTAACTTGTAGTAGTGATTACGGAGCCATCAGAGACACATGGCCATGTTAAATCCACCAAATTTAATGTTTGCATAGAAAGAGCAATCATTTCTAAGAAATGATTGGGCCTTGGTGTTATTATTCCTACAGGATCCTGTGGAGCTGGCTCTGGTTAGGCCTTGGCTTGGGATTTGAGATATGGCTCCTTTTCTGATCACAAGCAATTCTTTTGTTCTCTCTACCCTTCAATTCAATTTGTTGAAAGCAAAGAAATAGAAGCTATTTGACTTAATAATGGGTGTTTTACTCAGGTAATAATGTCATTCCTTTTAATTTCCAGAAATTCAACTACAAAGGCTTTACCCAGACATAATAAATGACTATTTCTATTGTAAGTTGACAAATTATAATTGTATATATTTATGGGATACAAAGGGAAGTTATGATGTATGTGTACAATATGGAGTGATTAAATCAAACTAATTAATATATCCATCACCTCAAATACTAATCATTTTTTTGTTGTGAGAACATTTAAAATTTGATATCTTAGCAACTTAAAAATGTATAATACACTATTTTTAATTAAGTTATCATGTTGTGCACTAGACCTCAGAACACTTAACATTGTTAAAATGTCCCTACTACCCAAAGTGATATACAGATTCTGTGTCATTTCTATCAAAATTATAATGTCATTTTACACAGAAATTTCAAAAAGTGTTCTAAAATTTATGTAGAACCACAAAAAAAATCTCTTAATATCTGGCAATTTTGAGCAAAAAAGAACAAAACTGGAAACATCACACTACCTGATTTTAAACCAGCACAAAGCTATAGTAATGAAAACTGTATGGTACTGGAATAAAACAGAAACCTCAACCAATGGACAGAATACAGAGCCCAGAATTATACCCACCCATTCATGGCCAAATAAGTTTTAACAAAGGTGCCAAGAACACACAATAGGAAAAGGACTCTTCAAAAAAACGATGTTAGGAATCCTGGATATCCACATTCAGAAGAGGGGAATAGATGCTACGTCACATTGTATAGACACATCAACCCAAAATGAGTGAAAGACTCAAACCTAAGACTGGAAATTGTAAGACAACAAGAGGAAAACATCGGGGCAAAACTATGTGACAATGGTCTGGGCAAGGAATTTTTGGATTTGACCCCCAAAACTCAGGCAACGAAAGCAAAAGTAAACACATGGGGTTGCATCAAACAGAAAGACTCCTGCAAGGTGAAGGAAGGAATGAACATAGTGAAGAGACAGCCTACAGATGAAGAGAAACTGTTTCCAAGCCATAGAGCTGAAAAAGGGTTAATATCCAAAACACGTGAGGAATTCAAACAACTCAATAGCAAGAAAACATATAACCCCATGAAAAATAGGCAAAGGACCCAAATAGACATTCCTGAAAGAAGATGAATAAATAGCCAACAAATATATTTTAAAACTCTCAACATCATGAACCATCAGGGGAATGCACATTAAAATTACAATAAATGTCACCTCACTCCTGTTAGAACAGCTCTTCTATCTAAAAGACAGAAGATCACAAGCCCTGGAGGAGGCTGTGGAGGAAAGGGTACACTGCCTGTTGCAGCTAGGAAAAAAATGAGTGCAGCCATTATGGAAACTGTATGGCGATTCCTCAAGTAACCAAAAGCAGAATGACCACACGACCTAGCAATCCCACTCTAAGTGTAGACCCAAAGTTCTAAAATTTGGACATTGAAGACACATCTGCATTCTCACGTTGATGTGGCAGTAATCACAGTAGTCAAGTATGGAATCCATCCAAGTGCCCATCCACAGATGAATAGATTAAAAGATGTGATGTATGTGCACAACAGAATACTTCTCAGCTACAGAAAAGAAGGAAATCCTGGATTTCGCGACAACATGGACGAACTTCAAGGACCCTGTGCTAAGTGAAACAACCCAGGGACAGAAAGACAAATACTCTGTGATCTCACTTACATGTGAAATCCAAAAATAGTTGAACTCATAGAAGTAGAGCAGAACAATGGTTACCAGAGCCTGGTGTGGTGGAGGGACTGCGGAGATGTTGGCTCAGTGGCTGTTTCAGTGAGACAGGAGAAATACGTGTTTGAGATCCATTGCAATTCATTTTTTGAAATAAAATTTTCATATGGGGGCAATTCATGAGCTACTTTTCTTGTTTAGGGAAATACACTCACAATTAGTCCTGATCCTTAGACACATATGTGAACACCTAGTTTTTGCACCCTGCTAATGACTGAAAACAAGCTTATCTTTCCATCACATGTACACATATGCGCCCTTATTTCAATTGCTTTAGAGAATCAAGGTACCTACAATTATAACAATGACAAAATTTAAAAACTGAAATTCAGGACCATGACATTGAAGTCATTGTGAACTGCCACACGACTTGTTAAGTTTCTGGCTTTTCTACTCGCCTTGGGAAATTTTCCTGGCCTCTTTGGGTCTCAGTTTTCTAATCTGTGAGACAGGGATCTAGTTCACAGGCTGAGGGAAGATGAAATCAGATTCTTTTCTACATTGTGTAGCACATTGCCTGGCAGGCAGGAAGCATCAAATAACGATCTCTACTTTCTCTTCTTTATAACAATAATACTAATCATATTAATATTATAATAATAATGGTTATGAAAATGAAAGCTGAAATGTAGTAAGATAATACGTACATAAATAAAATCATTCTTGAATTCTGGAGCCATATGAAATTATTTTTATGGAATCCAAGAGTGTACCCTAAAGCAGGGGTCCCCAACCCCCTGGCCATGGAGCAGTACCTGGCTGCACAGCAGGAGGTGAGCAGCCGGCAGCCGGCAGAGCTTCATCTGCATTTACAGTCACTCCCCATCATTCGCTTCACTGCCTGAGCTCCACCTCCTGTCAGATCAGTGGTGGCATCAGAGTCTCACAGGAGCCCAAACCCTACTGTGAACTCTGCATGCGTGAGATCTCTGTTGCTGTTGCACACTCCTTATGAGAATCTAATGCCTGATGATCTGTCACTGTCCCATCACCCCTAGATGGGACCATCTTGTTGCAGGAACACACGCTCAGGGCTCCCACTGATTCACATTATGGGGAGTTGTATAATTATTTCACTGTATATTACAATATAGTAATAGAAATAAAGTGCACAATAAATGTAATGCACTTTAATCATCCTGAAACCATCCCCGATCAGTCTGTGGAAAAACTGTCTTCCACAAAACCAGTCCCTGGTGCCAAAAAGGCTGGGGACCACTATCTTAAAGAGATAGATTCATAATACAGAGCAGCTTAAGCCAGATTAGGAGAGCTGTGTAAAGTGTAGTAAGTATCACCATCAGGAAAAAATTGCTGGCTTAGCATATCATCCCTAAATGGAAATTGACAAGTGCATGAGCACCTGATTGCAGGGCTTGGTGTGAAGTGTTTTTCTGTTTCATATTTCATGATGAGACACTGTGGAGACAATAATGATGATTAAATATTATTTAATGATTTTCCTGAGCAATGCTAAGAGGGCCGGGTAGTTGTTTAGTAAATCGAACTTCATGAGAAAGGTCACTCATTTTCCTAAAATTTACAACCTTTATATTTCTGTGCTGATTTGTTCACTTGCTCCACACACACTCACTAGCCAGCTGCTGCATGCCTGCTCCCACCTGACATCATGACATTTTGCTTCATCGTCACACACTCTGCAACCTCCAGGAGCCATGAAGCTGACCTAGGGTCACCTCCCGGTACAGAGGAGGTTGATTCTTCTGTAGATTTTCTGACTCTACATTCATTGTTCTTTCTAGTAGAAGACAGTTATGACACAATATGGTTGTACATTTTAAATTTCAAGTTCCAAGGCAGTAAAAGAAAAGAGATACTTAAAAATCTTCCTTCTTTCCAAATCTCATTTTATAGTTTTGTTTGCTGTTTCTTGTCTGAAATCCATCTGGTAAGTACTTGTTAGGGTAATGCTAACCTTATACCAATCTATGAACTGCTCAAAAAATATTGTTGTCTTCTAAGCTCTCATAACACGTATCTTGAATAATAGTGAGAGAGCTTGGACACGTGATTCTGTAAAATTAAAAGCACCTAAGAAGCATTATAAAGTAAATTTGAAACAATCTTACAAAGAATAACAAAGGTTTCAGGGGAAACATGAATTTCTAAATGGCCTTCTATTTATCACGGAACACACAAGACACAGGACAAGCCCTAAATACAAAAATAATCAGACACTTTAGCTTTACTATAGCCAGTAATGAAAAAGCTGCCAATAACATCTTCCTCTGCAGCTGATTTAGTAAAACTTTATGAAGAGAATAAATTTTATGTTTCAGTAGACATGACAATTATGTTCTAGATGCTAAGAAGCAAGACAAACAGAGATCAATATCCTCCAACGCATACCTGGATTGTGTCAGCTTCCAGTTACAGTCGTGTCTGTGGGGGAGGAGCAGAGAACAATGAGAATTCCTAGTCTTGATGTCAGAGACTGGACAAAGCATTTCAATTCCGAAGAGAAGTACTTACAGATGTGCAAAAGCTTTCTGCGTGTGATAAACCCTGTAACGCGTGGCAGAAGTCGCATCTATTTCCTGGACCATATACCCAGCGCAAGGCAAACTGACTAACAGGTTATGCAAACGAGAATAAGTTTCTTAATGGTTCTGTTCACTTTGATCTTTCAGGGTATAAAGCAATTCCTTTTTTTTTTTTTTTTGAGACGGAGTTTCGCTCTTGTTACCCAGGCTGGAGTGCAATGGCGCGATCTCGGCTCACCGCAACCTCCGCCTCCTGGGTTCAGGCAATTCTCCTGCCTCAGCCTCCTGAGTAGCTGGGATTACAGGCACGCGCCACCGTGCCCAGCTAATTTTTTGTATTTTTAGTAGAGACGGGGTTTCACTATGTTGACCGGGATGGTCTCGATCTCTTGACCTCATGATCCACCCGCCTCGGCCTCCCAAGGTGCTGGGATTGCAGGCGTGAGCCACCGCGCCCGGCCGAAAGCAATTCCTTTTTAGAGCTGCAGTGCTACGCACCACCCCATTTGAATTTTGCCCTAAGATAATCCTTAAACATAGTTTCAAAGCACATTTCATCCAAATACAGACTGGAGGTTGAACAGCCCAAGACGACAAGCAGATCCTGCTGGGAACGGTGACAGATGTATGAATGGCATCATAGAAATGTTGAGCTCAACTGAACCTCACGGCACAGGCGTGAAAATGGAGAGAGGCAGAGGGAATGTGAGCTCACCCTGATAGCTTGAGGCTGAGCTCCTTATTCACAACCCAGGACTCTCCCTGGGGGACAGCTGCTTTCACCCATGATACAATCACCCGATTGGAAGTGTAAACATCTCGGAACAAGAAGAAAATAAAATACACACTCATCTAAAACGCGTTTTCTAAGATGGCGGCTGGTCTTGGCTGAGCAGCAAGTTAAGGATGACAGTTACCCCGACCAGGTCTCTCCAGCAGGACGTGTCCTGCAAATCCAGTTAATTATTAGGAAACACACTTGCCTCCATATTCTATGGAATTTAAGTAGAAGTGGATGTGACTCTGGAAAGGAAGTCTGGGTGTTTTTAACGTCTTGGATGAGGTTGTGTCGGCAGTGTCAGGAGAAAGCAAACACTGCTGGAAGCAGAAAGACGCGCTTTGTTTACAAACATTAAGCAGAGAGTTAAATTTACAGTAGACGCCTTCAGAGATTTCTTAATTCCCCCATTTATGAAAGCATTTCTCTCACAGGGAGAGCGCGGCCGGGGTCAGTGTTCCTGGGTGGTTCTGCTGGGCATTGCCAGGTTGGGCTGCCTCGAATCCCTTTTGGAACCATGTGGATCTGGAAGTCACCATGAGCCACAAAAGGCCTGCTCTTCTTCAATGCCTTTAAAAAAGATAAGCTCAGTGTTATTCCTCAGTAGTGAGTTTATGAAAATTACTGTATCTTGGAATTGCATAATATGAGAATGGGACAATCTCAAGGGATCAGTTAGCTGTGTCTCATTTTGGAGGACAGCATACAAAACTCCAGGTGGTTAAGGGCCATCCCACATTCACAGAATTACTAGCGGAAACACAGAGTGTAGCTCACCGAGAGAAGGTCAGGCTGCTTGGCGGAAACGTCACATTCCGAGAGAAGGTCAGGCTGCTTGGCGGAAACGTCACATTCTTCTAGTAAGTGGTGGTAGCCCACGTGGGCATAGGCATGCAAACGGAGCTTAAAGTAAGTTAACAGAAGCCGTGGTCTTGGAGGGGGCTGTAGCGTTTAGAGGCAGGTGGGTGGTGAGTGCTGCTGAATTAGCTTCCATAGTAAGTCAGACTGAAGACTAAGGGCAGGACGCAAGCCTGGGATGAAAGCTGAGCTTCGTGCGGCAGATCCGCCAGATGTGAAAAAAAGACAGTTTCCATCAAGTTATTTTACAGTTTGTAAGCTGTAAATTGATGACAAATACACTGGAAGTGCAAGAAATGACCTTATTATTTATTATCCTGAGTAACGATAGCATTGTTTGCAATGTGCACACACTGGGCTCCCACTTTCCAATGATTTTCTCACTCAGTTCTGACAAAACTTATGGCTTAAGCTCTATCCACTCAATATGGCACCAATTTTCAAACGTCCTGAGTAGAACTGGAGATTCAGGACTCAAATTCAGTTCATCGTGACACCAAAGCATGCATCTGTAGCATAGATAATGTTCTGCAGTATCTGTCTAGCAGCTACTAACCTAATACCTAGAGAAAATCATGTGTCAGAGGTATCCAGACAGCATTAGTACTCAATCTGTGCTTTAATTAATAACAATGCCACTCACAAACTTCATGCCCCCAAAGGATATATTTGCCTCCTAAGGGATGATGGCCTCATGTATATAAAACATATATGTATGTATATAACAGAAACACATATGTTAGAGAGAGAGTGTCTCAGTCTGTTGTCAGCTCAAGTGCAGTGGTGCAACCAGAGCTCACTGCAGCCTTGAACCTCCCAGGCTCAAGTGATCCTCCCACCTCAGCCTCCTGAGTAGCTGGGACTCCAAGCATGCACTACAGGCTCTCACTATGAAACAAGGTCTCATTATGTTGTGCAGGCTGGTCTCAAATTCCTGGGCTCAAGCAATCCTCCCACTTCAGTCTCTTGTGCTGGAATTACATGCATGAGCCACTGCACCCGGCCAGCCATGTGTAGTTTTGAAATAATTTTATTTTTCAAGATTTGAAAATACAGATTCAAGGCTGCATTTATGTTTCTAGGTACAGGGCAAAACTAATGCAGTCTTGAGATCTGGTTTTCTGCAAATCTTAGGGAAACAGTTATTTATGCATTTGCACTGTAATAGATCTATAGTGAAAGTTATTCTGCTATGAGTTTAGGTTCTTCAGTTTCAAGACGGAGCCAAAAGCCTCTGAGGCCAGTGTGCCTGGGGCTCCAGGAGACCGCCCGCCCCGCCCACTCATGCGCTGGCCTCTGCAGGTGACAGTCACAAGTCTGGCCCCCCACTCTTGTATGTTCACTACAAAAGTGTCTCCTCTGCAGAAGCCTAACCTAGTCGCACCCACTGAAGCATGAGCACATGCAGTGGTTTTTATTCAGTGGCGTCACAGAGATAAATACATCTCCCAGCTCTCACCCTATCACAAGTCAGTCGACGCCAGCATCCATGCATTTAAAATAATATAAAAATTGACGTTTTGTGCAGGGGGTGGTAGTGACCTCACAGAGCAGGATCTGTAAGAAATGGGCTCATGGGAAGCTCCCATAATGGGAAAATTAGCACAGGAGAAAGTCCAAGGGTGGGCACCTTCCTGATTAAATGAAGTAGATTAGGTGAGGGTCTCAAAGGCCATCAAACAGTGAAAGGGGTCTGCTTAGATTAACATCTCTGAGAGGTCCCATCAAAATGAACTTTTGACTGACAGACGCCCAGAGAGGAGGCCCCGCTGACCCCATGTTCCATCCTCCTGCCCGAGGACACCTTAGAACACATATGAAGAGGGTCCTGGGCTGCGATTCACGAGTGGACTTTAGAGATCCCGGTTTTGTTTCTGTATTCGCTTCAACAAATATTTCACAACAAACATTTCCAAGGACAGCCCCAGCACTGGGCTCTGCCTGGACCTGTAGTGTGAAAAGCAGCCTCTTATTTCCCGGGGAATGGACTGGGGCACTGAGGCAGTGGAGGCCGCACCATGCTCTTCGGGGCAGGGCCCAGCCCCACCTGGACTGGAAGGCCTGAGAATCGGTGGCTGCCTTGACCTGCCTGAGCTTTGCTGGGGCCAAGCGACTAGTAGTAAGTTCTCCTGCTCCCCCCAGGTAAGCCCCCAACCAACTAGAGCCCCATCGGCCGGGTCAATGGCGCCCACCTGTTCCTCAACCTACCAGTCTGTGAAATTCTTCAAACAAGCCAGTCACGTCCTACAACGGGCAGGAGCCAGGGGCACCCATCCTCTTGTTATACAAAGCCTGCCCCCCCATGACCCTGTGGCTCACTCTACTCCCCTTCCGAAGGTAGGCCTCACGGTGTGAAGGTGGTCCTTTCCTGGGAGGGGGCTGTGGAACTCACGTACTGCTGTCCATCATGGCCCACCCAGGTGCAATCTGTGCTCAGCCAGCAGGACTGCAGAGGAAGGGAGACCCCCTCACCACTGGGTGCGCAGGAGGGGATCTGCCTCCCACCCAGGAATGGAAGGGAGGACACTGAGAAGCCCTCTCTGGGGCTTTTGATTCCTTCGTATTTCCCATCATATCTTCTCTTTGAAGGGTTTCATCACTGCAGGGTTACACCCAAACCGTTTTGGTCATTGCTACACTTCAAGAGAGATCTCAGAAATGGTATAGGATCCGTAACTACAGCTCTATCTCCTTGAAATAAATGCATGTTTTTCAAAGAAGCTTGTAGATATTCAGATTTCCCAGTGCATGTAACTCATTAATTACAAGTCATTCACCGAGACTGAATCTAATCGAGGTAGTTGGCAGCAAGAAGGAACCAAGTGCCCCAAAGCGTCACTCGTGGCATCCTGCCATTGCCATTGCAAGGTAGCTGTCGTTAATCTCCACACACAGTTTGCCACGCAGAATGCTGGCCTGCCATGGACAGGTGCCTCCTGGCTGTGGAAACCCTCACCTGAGAAGGTGAGAGCCAGGCCAAGGAGGGGAGACGCTTGATTTGTGCGCAAACAGATTTTCCTTCCATTCTGTCTTCTGTGCTCCGAATAGAACAAGATCACCTGGCCTCTGAGGAGACTGCTTTGTCTTTCTTCAAGAGGACTTGGCGCTGTTTCATCCTGCTTCCAGCTGCTTCTCCAGTTAGCACAGAGCTGGATTATCCGTAGTGAGTCTCATGGAAACTTTGAATAATTAGCTGACTTACTTACTCACTTCTCAATCTCAGCGTCACCCTCGATATTCCAAAATGAAATTAATCATCCTAATTTCCAACAGTTTGCTTCCACGTGTGGCTCAGGTAATAGCCAGACTTCGGGTACATCCAAGTAATATAAAGCTCAGGTAGTAGCTAAGCTTCAAGGAGCTGTGTGTTTGCTTAACTGTGCAGTGCATGCGGTGGAGCTGGGAGCCAGCCCCCAAAGGTGCTTCGTGGGGCCAGTGACTCATCATGACAAGGACCTCGGCCTTCCTGGGGGGAAAAGGTCCAGTAGGCTTCCTCTTCTCTGTCTGCCAGGCACAATTCCGTGTAGATGTGGAGCTAGGGTGATGAGCTCAGCTCCTCAAGGCAAAGAGAGGAGAAGCAGTCGAATCATTAGGGGGCACCCTGGTACTAATGGGTGAACAGACCTTGATTTTACTGAGAATAATTCACATATCATGAAACGCAGACTTCTAGAGTGCACGTCATTGTTGTTAAGTGTCATAGGAAGATGATGGAACTATCACCACGCCCTAACTCCAGGACGTTCTTCTCACCCACAAAAGGAATCCCACACCCGTCAAGTGTCACTGCTCACTCTTCCTCTTCCTTCCCTAGGCACCTGGCAGCCACTTTAATTCACGTTGTGTCTGTGGATTTGCCCGTCTTGGGCATTTCATATGATCGGGACTGTGTGGTGTGTGGACTGTGCTCTTCACATGAACGGGACCGTGCGGCTGTGGACTTTGTGTGTGGCTTCTTCCTCCTGGCATCCTGTTTCTGGGGCTCATTGCGTTGCATGTGGGTCAGCGCCAACAGGCTTTCGACTGAGAGGTGCGTTTTCCTCATAGTTTCTGGTGTGGGACCCCCCTGAAGTCTGGTTCTGGCGGGGGACATGGCCGGGCACCAGCTGGACACTGTGGTGGCTGTCCGGAGGTGCCTCCCTTGGCCGTGGGGTGCTGCTGTGCACGCCTGGGAAGCTGGACCCATCCTGGCTGCAGGGGCTGGGATGGGAGTGAGCACATAGAATAGTAAGCGAATCAGTTAATTTTTCCAATAAGCAGCTAAACTTCTTCTTACCTTAACAACAATAGCAATAATTTCCCCCTCTTTAAATTATTTCTATTGCAAAGTAGAGCTTAAATAATAAATTACGTACTGGAGCTGCAATTTCTATTTACAAGAGTTTCAGTAAGAATGGAGATGGTTTTGATTTTGGCCTGGAGGGAAGGGCTCCACGCTGAGAGAACACGGAAGGCGCACGCCGCTGTGGGTCTTTACTCTCCAAAGCCTGTCATAACACAAAATTAAAATTTATTTAAAAATTAACTTTTTATAAGCATATTATATGTTATTTTACCATCTCTATATAATTAGAGAATAAATTATGTATACAAGTATATATGTATTTTAATTTAGTTTGATCACTTAACTTATATACTTAAATTAACTCCTATGTATAATGTATTATTATTTAAACACACATATATGGAGGGGGGGGCAGAGGGAGAGAGAGAGAGAGAGAGAGAGAGAGAGAGAGAGAGAGAGAGAGAGAGAGAGAGAGAGAGAGAGAGAGAGAGAGAAACCAGGGATTCAGGAACTCTTCAACTGCTAAAGTTTAAGGATGAGGAAGCTCTGGAAGCTTTAAAGCAGAATCAGGTATGAAACAAAAGTCAAAAACACAGAGCAACTTTCAGCGCCACAAAAGCGAAAAAGGAGTTCTCCAAATGTTATGCTGGGGTTCAGGGGAGCCCTCAGCCCCCTTGCGAGGACGTTTCTCCGGGTTCTTGGTCTATCACTCCCCAAAAATGGGAGACGAGAGGATGGCACAGTGCGTAGTAAGTGCCGGACTCAAAAGTGTTTGCAGAAAAGCAATTTATTTAGAGTGACAGAGAAACAGGAGAAGAAGAAAGTTCCCATGAGAGTGTGGAAGTGGGACTCTAGAGGGGAAATCCAGGAGGAAAAGAGCTCCCACCACGTGGGCGGGGACTCCAGAACGGAAATCCGGTGTGGGGGAAGGAGCAGAGAAATTCCCCGGGGAGAAAGTCCCACCTCCCCAAGGCGATCTGGCCAATGAAAGGCGTTTCTTTAAACTTCCGCAGGGGTGATTGACTCTTAGTTTCTTCCCAGGCCCACGAAATGCAAACATCAACCGTTAAATTTCCCGGATGAAGACGGACTGGAGGGGGAGAAAATATGGCGCTGAGAAGGAAGTTCTTGACCTAGAGACTACGGCTCCTTGTGGACCAGGAAAGAGAACACATTCCCTTACAAAGGTGAATTTTTTCTGCCGAGACCGGACTGTTTCCAGGACCCAAGAGAGCAGGGACAGCGGCTGGGGAAAGTGGGTCAGGGTTTTGGGCAGACTCGCTCAGGGCAGGGCGGGGGCTGCCGAGGACCCACGCAGCGTTGAGGGCGGTGCTCACGGTCGGTGCGCTGTCTACAGCCCCAGAAAACGTCTTCACATAAGAGAGAATGTGAAGGGACCCCAGTGTGTGGATGGCGTGGGGAGCATCCCCTAAACCAAATCACGTGTCCGGGAAACAAGTATTTGGGAATTGCAAAAAACAAATAGGTGCTTGGAATCCCAGAGTTAATTTATCCTGTGCATTCTGAAAAATGTAACATGCTACCCACCCACATCCCTTCTCTTTCCTGAATGACTCCAAAGTAGTCCTCGAAAGGGCAATGGGAATTCACATTTGGGCCGGGCAAATGGACCCTAGAGACCAGTGCTGATCAATCCAGACCCTGACGTATGAATGGGAATCAGTAACCAGGGATCAATAGATCTCCAAGGAAAATTGGTAGGATACAGAGGGAGGGCTGCGTGTGTGTGTGTGTGGTACACTCACACATGTAGGTGCACTGTGCCCACACCACACATTCACACATACACACACCACAATCATCTCTGAGAAACAGTGTTAACAAAGGAAACAAGTGAAAACATTAAAAGAGTTTCCTTTGTATTCTTAGAGTAATTTAAGAGACCATCACATATGTAAAAGACAAATCATCTTGAAAAAGAAGCTGCTGGAATCCACGGCCCCTGATAGCGATGGTGATTTTTGCATTCTTCTTTATGACATACAGGGTCTGAAATATTCTACTGTGCACATGCAATCCTTTATTTTGGAAAGTGATGTGTCTCTTCTTATATGAAAGAATATGTCAAGATTCTACTGTGCACATGCAGTCCTTTCATTTTGGAAAGTGACGTGTCTCTTCTTCTATGATAGAATATGTCAAGGTGGGCGCTCTCTCTGTGGCTTGGTAAGTTTAGGAGAGCATCAGGTTTTCAGGTCACAGAGCTTATCCCAGTATTTTATATTTTACCTACTTGTCTAGGACGTCTGGCTCCTCTAGGGTTCATCTGGCTCTCTACAGATGCCACACCAACGTGTCGCCAACAGAGGGGCCTGAGCAAAAGGGATTTATGTCCTCACAGTTCTAGAGGCTGGGATTCCAAAGCCAAGGTGTCGTCCTGCTTAGCTCTTCCTGAGGGCTCTGTAGGACCACCCGTTCTCGGCCTCTCTCTTTGGCTTGTGGACAGCTGTCTCCTCCCTGCCTCTTCACATCTTCTTCCCTCTATAATCTAAAGAGCACCTGATAGAAGAACTTTTGTAGAACAACCTCAGTCATATTGGACTAGGGCCTCCCCAGTGACCTCATTTTAACTTGGTTAACTCCATAAAGATCTTGTCTCAAAGTCAGGGCATATTCTAAGGTACTGGGGTTTGGGATTCTCAAATATCTTTTTGAGGAGACACAGTTTGACCCATAACAAAGATATTTAAGTTTTGATAGAACTTTCAATTAAGTAAAGGTAGTTATGATTACATGCCAGTTCAAGAATTGGCTACACTAAGTTTATTTTATTTTATTCTATTTTTCATTTATTCCCCAAAGCTAGTGATTTTAGCATTATTTTTCAAACTTAGCCACTATGAGCTATGCAGTAAAGCAGTGGTGAGAAGTCCATAGCATGTGGTTGTGGCTGACTTGAGATGTGAAAGACATTTACCCAAGAAAGTCACTCAAGAAGAGAAGTATTTACAGTATACTGAAGGCACGGGCCACTTTGGAATTCATGAGAGAACAGTTGAGGCTGGTTAATTGTGGACACACTTTAATTTGGTGCCCAAAAAAGCACATTAGGCCTTTAGTAGGCTTTGCTTGTCAGGAACTAAGGAATAAGTTGTTACCAATTTATCCACCAGATTGAGGGGTTGTTACTGCAAAGCTTCACAGCACCAAGAACTTCAAGGATCAGAGTAGAACACCGAGAATAAATGGTGGATGGTGCTGAGATGAGTTCGAATATTTCCCCAAACCTTAAATATTTGGTCCAGTTTCTTCAGTTTATGTTACAAAATTCTAAATGCATGCTGGATCGGCTTTTACAGTCATATCGTAATTTAATATTTTAATTCATGGTAACTATACAATATTTGCTTTGGTGGCTTTTGTGAATGAGAATAAAATAACTTATGGTTAAAACATAATTCTTAGCTGGGCTTGGTGGCTCATGCCTGTAATGCCAACATTTTGGGAGGCCAAGGTGAGTGGATCACCTGAGGTTAGGAGTTCAAGACCAGCCTGGCCAACATGGGGAAACCCTGTCTCTACTAAAAATGCGAAAATTAGCCGGGCATGGAGACACATGCCTGTAGTTTCAGCTACTCAAGAGGCTGAGGCAGGGGAATCGCTTGAACCTGGAGGTGGAGGTTGCAGTGAGCCGAGATCACACCACTGCACGCCAGCCTGGGTGACAGAGTGAGATTCCATCTCAAATAAGCAAACTGAGAATTGTCATTCTTACTTTGTCTACTCCAGAATGCAGTTCATTTTAAGACTCCTCTCTCCCAACTCCAACCATGCAATTTGACTAGGGATGCTTATCCAAACCGTAATATCCTTTACCATCCTTAACCAAAGGAAAGCTAACACAGGTTGGAAAAATGTGGGTTCTTATTCTAGTATTCTCCAAGCCAACCACCCACCCCCGCAAAAGATAGAAGATGGAAATAAGCAGTTCCCTGAATTCAGGCATTTCTGCTTTCCTTTTCAAAGTCTTGCAGTTTGGGCACTTGCCTTAATAAAAATATCTTTCTTACAAATCTAGTTTGATGCAGGCCTCCCTCACTTAGAAACAAATAAGCCGTTGATACAAATACAATGTGCATCCTCTGTACAGAAAAGATTACTTAAATGGGACATTGTATAAAATATCCTCAAATAACTGCAGAAATTGCATAATTTTTTTATGTTTTAGAATTTAAAATCAAGCCAAGAGAAATTTCACAATAATTTAATAATTTGCCCACCACGCTCCTCTCATTGTCTCAAATATTGTTTTACAGTGTGACATTGGTGTAATTAAGTACAAGTTCCTTAATTTCATCA
Organism: Saguinus oedipus; assembly: GCA_031835075.1. Classification (NCBI taxonomy): domain Eukaryota; kingdom Metazoa; phylum Chordata; class Mammalia; order Primates; family Cebidae; genus Saguinus; species Saguinus oedipus. The sequence continues at coordinate 45,776,628 of CM063182.1, forward strand.
TTAGATGAGCTGCTTTTTATACAGAAAGTTCTTGCATTTGATTAGATTCTAAGGGTGGCAAAGAGTTGTAAAACAGAAAGTGACATAAATTTTCCCCAGGGGCAAAAGGAAATGGGAAGTTCAAAGATGATGAGCTTCCCTTAGTCTTGATTCCCCCATTCCTCATCCTATTTTCACAATGGGGACTTCTTAATTTTTTATAGACTTATAGGCAACTGTAAAACTAACTCTTTCAATAATCCACCTCCAAATCTAGATCCTGTAATACATTTCATAACTGATTAGATGGTGAGAAAAGACATTTTTATGAAGTGCCTAATACACACCAATGCTAGACAATGCAATTTACATATATTATCCATTTTAAGCAAAATAATAAACTTGGCGAAACTATTAAGACTACCATTTTACAGATGAAGAGTGCAACATTGGGAGAGGCTAAGAAAATTGGGCAGGCTCACACAATTAGTGAGAGCTGGGATCTGGATGCCTGCCTTTCCTGCATCAGAGCATGTGCTATTTCCACTCTTCTGTGTTGCCTTCCCAAGTGCAAGGATTTTCATTTAGAAGAATTGTTTAGAAAATTCTGAACAGTTAGAAGCTATTTCAGTGCCAATGAATCTTTTGGAGGTTGGTCATTCCATTTACATGGAGAGTCTTCCCCTGAGACTCTGTTTATCATTTCTGTATTTCTAACCTGTCTCATCTCCAAGCACCCTGCTGAAGTGACTTCAACTCGTCACATTGCTTTTCCCTAAGAGAAAGTTCAGAATCACTATTACCACTATCATCACCACCACCACCACCACCATCATCACCACCATCATCATCACCATCACCAACACCACCACCACCACCACCATCACAACCACCATCACCACCATCATCACCACCATCACAACCACCATCATCACCAACACCATCAGCACCATTATCATCACCATCACTACCACCATCACCATCATCACCACCACAATCACAACCAGCATCATCACCATCAACACCATCACCACCATTGCCATCACCACCATCATCACCATCACCACCACTACCACTATCACAACCATCACCACCACTGCAACCATCACCATCACCTCTGTCACCACCATCACAACCACCATCACCACCATCACCATTACCATCACCATCATCACCACCACCATCACCAATACATCACCATCACCACGAACACCATCACCACAATCACGAACACCATCATCACCATCACTACTGCCACCCCCATCACCACCAGCATCATTATCACTACCATTACCACTACAACACCATCACCACCATCATCGTCACTATCACCACTACTGCTATTACCACCGCTACCTCTTCTAACACCATCACCATTAATACCAACATCACCACCAATACCAACACCAGCCTCGTCACCACCGTCACCCACCGACACCATGACCACAATAATGAGAGTGGTTTAATTAATGTCTGGTTTTTGCCCAGTGGACTCAGATTTTGAACCACCTTCAACCCAGTGAGCCACAGAATGTTGTTTACTCTTCATTCATCTGTATCTCACCTTGCCAGGACCACCGACAATTTAAAGAACAACCAAAGTCCTTTATATTGTATTTCCATTTTATGTAAATGTGATTCGTAGGCTGCATCAGTTCTTTAAGGGTCATCCTGATTCCGGTCTTTGCGATGTTTTATTTTGTGCATGTTCAGTTCTCATTCTGTTTATCGTTGAGAGAGTTTCCTCTTCCTCTGACATCCCTCACCCTATAACTGGTTATGGTCTAAGATAATTTCTTTTCATGAATGCTTTGGTTTGTGCTTTGTGTTTGAATAGCCAAAAGTAAAATCAACTCTTCCTTGACTCATAACGGCAACCTACCTGGGAAGAATTTCATGGGTCCTAGAAAAAAGAGTTCCAAGTCTTCCCTGGGTATACTCTTTCTTCTTGTTTTTCAGTAGAGTCTTGGAAAAAAGTTATTTGCCCAGTGGATGATTTGGGTAAATGTGCTCTTGTACAACATAACTAATTAGAAATAGGTAGTAGATTAGCAAAGTGAAGCCACCTTCCTTTCATACAACGTGGAAGACATTTCAGTAACTTTAGCTGATCTGATTGCATGGTCAGCTGGCCTCCCACAGGAGAATCGCTGTGTGGCATTTATCTCTCTCTTCCCCTCACTTTCTTATTAAGAATATTGCAAAACAACAACATCAACACACACCCCTATATCGATATGGTTTACAGTATTAGACGCTAAGTACAGGCGATCCTTCCTGTGCTCCAGAACCAGCATTTGCCATCAACCAAGAGGCAGAAACACTCAGATGTGCTTTCTGGGTTGTTTTAGATTAGACAGCAGATTCTCTGTCCAGATCCTGATGCAATTGTGACCTTAGTAAAGACTCAAGATACAACCATGCCCCTTGGCCCCTGTGGACAGTCATTTTCTACCTCCCACACTGTGATTTCAGTCAAATAAACAATGAAGTCAGATCTGTCAGAGAGTTCCTTTGACCAGTGTTACCTTTGCTTCATAAGGAATAAAACATGATGCTTTGTTAGTGCCCAGGAGAAGACAAAGGGATGCAGCTGTTTGGTGGCTGCATATATAATAATCCACTGTTTAAAAACAAGTTCTGCTTACCTCACAGACCCAGATCATGTCCCAGGCGAAACTCAATGCTAACATTGATAAAAGACAATACGGAAGGTCCTAAAACAGCATCTGTAGGACTAGACCTAGATAAAGACAGTTAATTATGCTCACAGATATTTATTACCTCAAAGTGTCTAAATAAAATGTAGCTCTTAAACTATTATCCAAGTAAGCCCAGTGATTTTAACTGACTCTTTTTACTTTGTATTGATAATCTGTAAAGAAAAACATACATAAGCACAATTTCTCAAAACACAACCAATACCAGCAAACATAATTTCTAAATGTAAAGAGCACCCTGAAAACTAATGACGAGCTCATTTTCTCAGCCGGCGTGACCTTCGTGAGAAGAAAGCTTCGGAAGAGTATTCACCATGGACAATGCGAAACCTCAGAGTTTTTTATGAAAATTAAATGGTTAGTCCCCTAAAGAATCGGCGTTAAAATCCTTTTATGCACTGGCATAAAAAATTAACCTTAACAAGCTGTGAGTCATTTATCTTTGCTTATCTCCTTGATTACTGTATATTAATTAAGATGTGAATTACTGCTTGAAATCAAAGGATGCCTAGAATCCAAAAAGAATGAAAAATGCAGGCTGATGTCAGGAGACAATGAGCAGGGTAATTCAGGAAGCAATTGAAAAATGTATGTTTACTTTTAATGTTTTACTTTGCTATTTTCCTTAAAAGAAAATCTATATAAATTTATATTGTTTGCACTCTGCTGTTCTCTGATAGTTGAAAACAGTTGTTCGACTGCACTGGTCTTTGAACGCTTAGATGGCAGGGCTCAATAATCTGTCTCAGCCCAGGTTAAGTGATGGAATTCATTTAAATGCCCCAGAAGTAATCATCCACAAAGAGTACATTATTTCTCTTTTATGAATTTTCAAACCTAATACTGATGGGTGGCATGCAATTAAACCTGATCAATATGTAATTTAGGTGGGCTGACATGTTTTCAAATTCTCAGAATATAGATTCTTTCAATATTGCAAGAGCTTAGTGAAATACTTAACTCTTATAAAATAGCTAAAGCAGTTTAGTACAGTACAGAAAAAAAGAATAAGTTTAGCCAGAAGATATACATGGAAGTAATTATACTTGGAGACTCTAATTTTTTAACAGAAACCATAATTGTTGAATGAAGAGGGCACGGGATTGTTCTCTTTCTGCCTCCTTACCTCCTTTCTTCTACATGAGACAAGCTAGAAAGGCCATCAGCAGGATTTGTGAAGTGCCACGGTCACAACTTTCGTGTACAAATACTTTCAAAGGCATTATAAATACTAGTCAAAAGATTGTCAAAACCACATTATCATACATTTACTCACAAAGTTTTATTACCCAGAATCAAAGTGAGACCAAAAGAAAAAAAAAAAAAAAAAACCTCCCAGACCCCATGGAGGGGTGGGATTACCATAATGACCCTTTGTGTTAAGCTAATAAACAAGGGAAGTACATCGGCTTGTGACCCTAAAGGTGAAGGGGGACGCTCCCTGGTATTACTAATTAGCCTGCTGTCATCCGCACAAGGAGAATTACACTTGAGGTCCTATGATTTGACAGGATTCAATTTTAAATTTCGTGCCGGAGGTCTTAAAGTGCTCTTTCACCCCTGCATTTGCATGTCATTCACGGCCAATCAAATACAAACAGGGCTTTCTGTTTGCGGAAGCCAGTGGGAAGCAGAGATGCCTGAGGCTGGCCCTGCAAGGCCTGGCCGCAGCGCCCGCGCAGCTCGGGGATCGGGGTTTCCACGCAGACCTTGTCGTCCAGGCACAGCTGTTTGTCAAGGGGCAGGTGGTATTTTCCGGACTTCCACCCACTGACAGTGCTTTTTTTGTGTGTTTGTTTTTTGGTCAAATATGTGTGGGATGTGCATTAAGCCCACTCCTTCCCTGTGCAGACGATTTGCTTCCATTGCGTGCTCCTGACTGTGGGGACACTCCCTTTCCCCCTCATTTCTTGCTTGGAGCAGAACTCAGTGCCAACTCCTGTTTACTATGTTCAGAGAAACTTGTTAACCCGGTTACTCTGCACTAGTTCAGGACGCTGCCCAGGGCTGAGACCGCAGAAGTGTCTCTCCTTAAAGGGACGGAGCACAGAGTTTTGAAAACTGGGAGGTTCGTGCTGGTGCTTACTAGATGAGTATTAACCGGCGAAAAATACGCCCTTTCCACTTCACTTCAGTCTGCCTAACATTATGGAATGAAGTGTTAGCTCTATTCAAATCGCACTTCCTCTTGAAACTTCCTACCTCCCGCCCTGAAGTTGGTAAACATTCTTATGCATTAAAAGGTATCCACCCCTCAACCCCTTTCATTTAAATGAATTCCCTGTTAAGAAATTAGGAAGAACAGAGTCACAACTCTACGCAGGCGCAGGCATAAGTAAATAAAAGGACCCCTGCAATTCATCCTCTCAGCCCAGAATAAATGCTACTGTGTTATCCTGGATGTGCCTTTCAGAAACGCCTGCAGTGATGTGGAGGGAGAGGCTTTCTCAGCTATTTGCTGGTCACTGGGACAGAAATGACAAAGGATTCTGTCCATTAGTTTTTCAATACAGTGCTCAATAGTAGCTGGAAATTGATGGTGTCACTGTGGCATCACATTGAGGAAACTTATGATGCGGACAATAGCACTTTCAATAAAACGGCTTTTGATTTTCTATGTGTCAAACGTTTTAATATTAGGGCATTTCTAGGTCAATGAAGGGTTAATGTAGCATCATAAATCATATCTAAACAAGAGCCCTAAACTTGCCATGGGTGGAAGTAGTCTGTTAAGGTAAAATATATATATATATATATCTCATCCAAAAAAAGAAAACCGCAAAAAGTACCTAGCTCAAGCAAGGTGGAAACCACCTTTATTTCACTGCCTCCATCAGACATTGACATAGCATACTAAGGAAAGTGAGTAATAGGTGAATTAGAAATTAATGATTCTCTGCAATGTAAATGGCAATTAAAGGGCACGGGCTGCTCCAGGCTCGGTCCAAAGCCCGTCTGCATTTGTTTGGTTGGAAAGTCACAGCGTCTGTAAATGTTGCAGTTGAGTTCTGCCACGTCTGTGTTGAAAGCCGTCATCTTCTGTCCACTTTAACCCCACCAAGTACACTCGACGTTGCCTGTACTGACTCACTTTTACAACAGAATTTCCACCATTAGAGTGTTTGGCTGATCTTTTGGTATGAATAAATAATGACCACTCCAACAAGCCACAGCCCACACCTGACACCCTTGATGTTACGGAGCAGCAAAGTTCAATGATTTACGTCAATGATAATCCCACAGGCAAAGTGTTGCCTGGCAAAGCAACACCGTCGCTGTTATCTGTGGGGGCTTCTGGTCTGAAATGCTCAAAAGAGCTATTCTTGCAGAAGGTGCAAAATTGCTAAGTTTTTAACTCAAAAGAAACTGAAATCCTTTCACCACCATTATGTGTAAGTGCAATTAAAAAAAGATGACAAATTCAATAAGATTTAATGAAGAACAGAAGGAATGCAGCGAAAGAACACTTTTCCCATTTTGTTTGTGCTTTTAGTCTAAACTAGCCACATATATCACACCTTGCATAGAGATGGTTTTCGGAGAAAAGAGCCAGTTAAACACCCTTATCCAGAGGGAAAAGATCACACAGCAGAGCCTGGCCGCCATGGCACGTCAGGGTCCGCAGCACGGGGGAGAGACACAGGGCCGCCCACTGTCACCAGGTCCGAGCTCCTTAAAAATCATGCCAACAAAACCCCAACAAGCCAAAACAAACCACAGCTGTGAGAGCAGTGTAAACTTAGGCACAATTTGTCACTTAAAATCTGCAAATCCCTGCAATATTCGGCACTAGCCTGTGAAACAAATGAGTTTCTGGGAGGGAAAGCTGCATTGACAAACCCAGCAAAGAGCAATTTTCTGTCGTTTAATGAAGGATGGAGAAAGGGCTTGATGAAGTACCCGCTCATTACAAGTTTGTTTTTGTATGTGTGTCTGGATGGCCGACAGAGAAAATGTGCATGTGTTGATGAAAAGGTGGTCTCCCCAGTTCAATCTTCTTAGACAACTTGGAATTGTTAAAAGCAATCTTATTTTATTGGGGATTCATTTGGACAGTGCTGAACAAAGAGACAGCTGAAATAGCAGCCTGTTGGCATTTCTTTTTAGCTAAAATAGTACAAAATATTGTAACTGTTAGAGAGTTTCATACTTTAATGTATAGCATTAAAATGATGTCTATATAATTTTAGAATTTATAAAATATCCAATGAATTTAACTTCTAGCCAGTCATACATATACATGAAATGTGTTCTATAGCTATGCAATTTCTATTCTAATCTTCTGTATTAAAATACATATGCAGTGATGGATTATATTACCCCTATGACTGTTATATTAACTTTTGCAATTTATAACAAACAATTGAAACCATCAAACAAATAAGCAAATTTCTAAATTTATATAGATAAAAAATAAATGGAATACTGCTTAGGTGGATCGAAGTTCTCGAAATCAATCACATGGAATCAAAATATGTTACACCTTAAAAAACTTGAATATATAAATTATCTTGATTCAGTTCATTAGAAACCATGAAGAGGATGAGGCATTTGTTCTTATTTTAACAACTGAAATTGTAAGGAAACAGGGTGCAGGGGATGGGTGCTGAGCAAAGCCATCAGGAGATGCTTCCTGATGATCCTGAAAGGGATGTCCTAGTGCCAGGTGCTTGATCAGGTTATTATGAAGATACACTGACACAGCATGCACACACACAGACACACGCAATTCTGGAATAATCTGGGTATCGTCTACACATATTTGTGTGGATTCAGGCATGAAAAGCAAATTATGATGTCACCCTGTCTTGCAAAGCCCTGGTCTAGCAGATGGAGTCTCCTACTGAAGGCACTTTCTCTCTCTCTGTGATTGCAGAGTGCACTGCCTGCCTTCTCCTGCCACAGTGAAAATCTATTGGCAACTGCTTACAATTTAGGCCTTTTCTGTATTCCTTATTTTCTTTCATTTTTTAAGCCTGCTGTGCAGCATTTGTGTAGCTCCTGTTCCTGTCTCTCACCAGGGACCCAGTGTCTCAAGTGAGATGCCTCTGGGAATTTCAACCTACTAAGGACCCAGTGTCACCTCTGTGTCAGGGCACAAGGGCTGGCCGCCTAGCATTGAGGACAGAGTCCAGAGTCAGAGAGAGCCAGAGCACGCTACTACTGTGTACTGCCTGAAGCAGAGCCTTCTGCTTATGGAAAATGTTAGGGGCTACAGATGGAGGGTCTCCCCACACCAGAAGGGTTTTGTGTGGCTTACACAATTTTTTAAAAAAAATTCAACTAACATTTAAACATTGGAAAAAAAGTTGTTTTTGACAGAGTCTTACTCTGTTGCCCAGACTAGAGTGCATTGGCACAATCTCAGCTCACTACAGCCTCTGCCTCCTGGATTCAAGCGATTCTTCTGCCTCAGGCTCCCAAGTAGCTGAGACTACAGGCATGCACCACCACGCTCAGCTAATTTTTTGTGTTTTTATTGAGACAAGGTTTCACCATATTGTCCAGGTTGGTCTCGAATTCCTGACCTTGTGATCCACCCACCTTAGCTTTCCAAAATGCTGGGAGGGATGTTTTTATATAAATGGATGAACTTTCAACTTCTATTAAAAACATGTGAATCTGGCCATATTGTGTTCCCATGATGCAGGGTGCTGTGGGATCTGGTCCAGCCACAGGGCCCCTCCAGGTGGTGCAACCTCCCTCCAGCTTCCCACCTGTGCCTGCTCACTCAGGCTCTGTAGGTCTGTGTGCAACCCAGCTCAGGCCCTCAGAGGGAAGCTCTGGCTCTGTAGGAACCTTTTTGTGGCAACAAGGGAATGGACAGAAAAACGCAAAGAGAATGCAAAGAGAATGGTTCCTTTTCTAATGGAAATAATCTATTGATTTAATTTTACTAACTTTGAACACTGTTATTTTCTATGATAAATAGGAATCACAGTGTCTTCATGAATCAAGTGTCTGCTTATTAATTTCCATCTCTGTCACCAGAACCATATTAATTATATCAGTATATGCAAAACTCTAGAACATCTAAAATGATTAAGCCCCCATTGGGAATTTAATTGAATGTATTATAAGCTTCTGAAAATTCATATGTGTAAAATTGACCCCTGTGTCTGTGGGAGATAGGTTCCAAGAACCCCTGGAGATACCAAAATCCATACGTGCTCAAGTCCCTGACATAAAATGGTGTGGTATCTGCACATAGTCTGCGCATACATTCTTGTTCATTTACAACAACTCTAGATTACTCATAACACTGAATTCAGTGTAAATGCTATCCAGTTGTTTTCTGGATTGCCTAGAAAATAATGGCAGGAAAAGTGTCGACACATTCTGCTCAAATGCAATTAATTTTTTTCTGAATATTTTCAATCTTGGTTGGTTGAATCTATGGATGGGGAATCCACAAATACGGAGGACTGACTGTGCATTGAAAACATTTTCAGCAAACAGTAAAAATTACCAGTGTCCTGAAGTGTTAACACAAGAAGCTGTGCTCTTATAAAGATTAATGATTATTTCATTATAAATGTTGACTTTATATATTCTGACATATATTTTTAAATGATTATGCTAATGCATTTATCAGGTGCTTTTTTCTTATTTTCAAGGCATCGTTAATCACTTGCAAAGAAGGCTCAAAAATAGAGAAGATTAGGTCTGAGCCATCAGGATTTCCATATACAAGGAGAGTGAGTTAGACAAGGGCATAAACATGCAGATCATGAATGGGAACAAATGGATGACTTGGGGAAAGGCGGGAGGGCTGAATGTGGGGTTCTCTGGGCTGGGCAACCTCAACTGGGCTGTCAGAGCCACTGGCATGGTTGCAGAACACGCATATGTCAAATTAAACTTCAAGACACATCATAAACAGCATAAGCCAACATCATTGCTATTTAAGCAAGATAATTTGCATATTAAAGGCTAAAGATACCTAATTTTGATCATATGATATGAAAGCAAGCACACCATCTATTTGCATTCTGTATTTCCCTGTGTTTATCCATTGCAAATAGAACACATGAGGGTCGCTCACATCCCCACCTGTTAGGCTGCTTAGTCCCAGACACCCCTTCTCTTGTGATCACTGCTCAGCACCATGCACAGAAGAGACGTGGCATTTCTTGCCTGTGTGGCTTGGGACAGCTACACAGAAAATGTCAGGAAAGCAAGCCTCACAAAGTTGGGCATCAAAAAGCAGGGCACCCCATCTTATTTTCATGACTAAATTGTTTTATGATGGCAGAATTTGTACCTTCCAAAAAATGTATTACTAAGTTTTGGGTTAGTTTATTGCCCAGGAATGAATCGAGAAAATAACAACTCCATAACTCAGGAATGGAAACACAAAATGCTGTAGCTTCTCACTTACAAGTGGGAGCTAAGCTATGAAAATGTACAGACATATAGAGTAAGACAATAAACTTTAGAGACTCAAGCAGGACGGTGGAAAGGGGGTAAGGAATAAAAAACTACATATTGGATAAAATGTATGTTTCTCACATGACACAAGTACACTAAAATTTCAGAATTTACCACTATGTATAATTCATCCATGTAATCAAAACCCACTTGTACCCCAAAAGCTATTGAAATTTTTTAAAAATAAAGAAATTAACAACTTCAGTTTCTGGTGAAATTGAAAATCACTGCTAAGTAGCGTGAACAAACATTTCTTCCCCCAAATCACATGATTTCGTTCTTGACTGTAACGCTTTATGAGCTTGCTTGGCTGCTAAATATGAATGTAGTGGTTGGTTAATATTTTCCTTCTAAAAAATCACTAAAGTTGACATCTTTCTTTCAGAAAATAACATGTTAATAAGATTTTAAGGTGCATTTTGAACAATTAATTAATAATAAAAGTTTAACCAAGACTTTATAAAACGTAAGTGCAGATGGGATTTTTAAAAACAGAAACTTTGATGGACAAAGACTTACTGGATAGAATGCTTACAAGCACTAAATAAAAAATACTTAGACACAAAAATACACATAAGGTATATTATTACAAAAACTAATTTTAAGCATTTAATATGTGCCATGTATGGCTCGCAGGTCAATGAAGTAAGTAAGTAAGTATCTGCACACTCTAGATAGAGTGGAGGGAACAGTGATAACACTGCCAGGATTTCCATGGGCAGAGCAAGGGCTCGAACCCTGGCCTGTCAGAGTCCCAAGACTTTATGATGAATCAAGGACTCCTTCTACCTCCAAATAATGAGAAAGAAATGACTAACAACTTATTTGGGAAAATGAGCAGTTTCAGTAATAAGGAGTAATATGCAATAAAAAAATACAAGCTGCATTATATACAAAGTATGAATGACTCAAAATTAGAAATATAATGGAAAATAGACATTTTTCTAAATGACTGTATTTTAAAAATTGTAAACACTTTAAATCCCAGGACAATTTAAACTATAGATCCTTTTTCACATGTGAAATGAAAAAGTGCTGTTTGATTTCGGGTCAGAGAGAAGACTGTTCTGTTCTAAATAATCCTGCATATTTTCCACATAGAAAATGCATACCTCTAATTTAGTATGGAGGAAACGACTCCTGGATGGGGGACGGGAGAGCTGGCTGTTGGTCCTGACTTAGTTGTGTCTCCATTTAGATGGAGCTTATCGCTGTGGCACATAGACTTCTCGTTGGTCAAGGGCTGGTCTCCTGAGCCAGCTTCACTTCCCTGGGCTCAGTGACTGGTTAGAAGCTCCTAAAAGTGGGTCCTATGTAGAGTTGGGCTTTCCAAACCAACCTTCAGCTGCTTTGCATGTCATATTTCATTTTAAGGATAAGCTCTGCTGGTAGATAACAGTTTGGCTATCTTTGGCACAGAGGATTTATAAAGTCCTTTCCTGACATAACACACTGCAAATTCTACCCCTTGTTTCCTCAGTAACAAGACTTTCTTAGAGCTAGTTTTCTTCTGTAACCAGTGATGTAAAGCTAACAGCAGCTCTAAGGTACAGCTGAGTTCTGGGGTCGTTTTCTCTTACAAAAAGTAAATTACCCATTCCCCAGGATCACGTGTTTGTGTACATATAAATATGTTTATGATTCACATGTAAGTTTCTCTAAAAGTATGATTTTATAGACAATTTCTATAATTTTATGGGTGCTGTGTAACTTTTTATAGCTACTTTGCAGAAAGGATTAAACAGAATAATTGTGATTGGGTCACTGTTGGTTAAAAGGCTCTGTTTTCAAAGTAACTTTGTCCCCCCACAAACATATACTTCATTTTTTTAAAGTGTGAAATTTGTTTCGACCACAGAAATGTATCATCAATGTAAGGCTTTCACAGCCCATGTTTATTTCCCCTGGGTATGAGTAATGCATAAAACAAATAATGACAACGATAACATTTTTAGTAAAATTTATGAAAAATAACACTGCCTTAAGGGCAGAGATCATGTTTTTCCTTGCTGTAACTCTCACAGCCTTATTTATAGTAAAAGTTCCAAAAGATATTTGTTGTGTTTGTGATTGAATTCTGATAACATGGTATACACAGCTAGAAAAATAGAACACTTAACAAAACAGGCATAATGCACTATTTATATGTAAGAAATGCTTTTTAAAAGACTCTCATCTTACATGCACATAAGGATTACATCTCTTTACTTTTATTATAAAGCAAATGATGACTGTATTTATCTGTAACGATCATTTGTGCACACAGAGCTGATCACCACCTGTCCTTGTGCCGAAGGTATATGAAGAAAAACCGATGCCACCTGGTCACTCCCAGGACCAGCTCAGTGCCAGTACCCAGTGACATCACCCCTGCTTGCCTCCCCTGCGAACGATGGCCACGTGGGCAGCCTCTCTTCCTGATACCGAATGTGCCTTCAGCTGTGCACCACATGTGCATGCGCCACTGTTGATTATTTGTTGGTACAAATTGTCTGTGGCTCAGAATGAAGAGAGGCAAAGGGTGGGCCTGGAGGGAGCAGAGCCTGAAAATGTGAAAAATCAGGAAGTGGCATGACCAGTATGAAATTCAGCATATTCATTCTGGAGATACTCTTAAATATTCGAGATTTGGCTAAGCAAGGATCACTTAAATGTCAATGTTTCATACACATCGTATACGAAATGCCAACATTTTATATACATCAGATACCAAAAAGTATACACAATGGTCAAATTCATGCAAGAATTGTCAGTGGATTAGCAGAGAATCAAAACGCTAAAAGACTCTGTTTCCAAGTAACTTCACCTCCACAAACATACACTTGATTTTTTGAAGTGTGAAATTTGTTTAACAACCACATAAATTTATCAACAATGTAAGCAGATCATCATAATGATGGGATTTCACAAGTAAATAGTAAGTAGATTTTTCTAAATGCAAAAAAATAAGGACTACCCTTCACCAGCGACACAGCATTGCAGGTGGAATTCTGGTGACCGCACTTTCCGTGGTGGGCAGGGTGCAACACGCCGTTGACACCCTTTGTGGGAACTGTTCAGTTCTCTCCAGGAAACTGTGAATGTTCAATTGCAGTGAAAAACAGCCAACTTTCCTTCCTCCTTCTGTGTCTCCTTTTCTGCCTTCCATTTGGTTTCCTTCTTAACTTTTAAACTTCTAAAAATGGTGGTAGGCTGGTAGACTGTTGCGTGTGTGCTAGGCATGTGTCTGCTTTTGAGCACGAGAATATGTCACCCTTGTTTACAAAGACTTTGGGGATATTTTTCAAGAACTATTTCATCTTACTTGAAAGTGGACACCTATTACTTCTCAATCTCAAAGAGAAAAGAAAGTGTTAAATTGGAACGAGTGTTCAACATCAGCTTAGGGAGGTTTCTTTCATGTAGATTTTGGGGGACATATGTGAGACAATTGCCATTTTTTATAATTAGGGATGATGATACTTATTTCGTAATAATTCATCATCTCTAATCTCCCTACTGTCTGCTAGGAGATGTGTTACAGATATCTGTTACCGAATTTCAGTGATGTGGCAATAATAGTCTATATAAATGATATTTTCAAGATTTTCTTCATGGTTCTGGCATTATTTCCCATATAGTCTCATATATTCCTAAACATATGAAATTCAGCATGTTCATTCTGGAGATACCCTTAAATATTGAAGATATATATATATATATATATATATATATATCTTCATAAATTTGCCAATTTCCATAATTTCTCAAGTATACCTAGACAGTACACCGTCTTGGTAATTAGCTTATTTAAAATACAAGAATGAAAATCTGCATAACTGTGTGAAATGACAAATATGTTAGTTTACCCCACTATAGTCATCTGTATACCTTAAATATGCACAGTAAAATTTACTAAAAATAAAATACAAAAGTGAAAATATTTTATAATATTTCCTAAGGGATATTTTCCACAGATTTTTCTGGTTCATTTTGCCAAGTGATGAATTAGTGCATATGTGTCAGGAGTAATGATCTCCCAAACAGAGGATAAAACATATCTAATCCTTCTCTCCTCACCAGCCATAAGACAACAAAGAGAATAACTTCATGGTCCATGTAACAAACTAACCCAAGGGCCTGGCTGCTTTGACACAGTGCTTAGAAAGCACACCTCAATTGCGGTTTTCCTTCTGTAAATATCAATCTGATCAGAATATAGTATATTATTGGATTTCTAATTTTCTGTGAAAAGACCAGGCTATGTTAAGCAGCCTTTAGCAAGCTGTCACAGACGAGACCAATAAGTACATGCTGCCTGAACACACGGCAAGGTTGCCAAGGATACGATGCCGAGGGACGGGGGTCAGGAGTCAAACTGACCAATATTGAGTAAATTGCATTGGTCTGAATGATTCCCCCTGAGCTGGTAATGATAGAGCAAGCACAGAGTTTGGTCTGCAGACAGATAAATACGACATGTGGAGATCAACAGAGAGCTGCATTTGGCAACTGTTACATCCGCATGAATTTGGTTTGTGTGTGTGTAAAATATATAAAAATATGCACACAGAGGCTAATGTGACAATGAGCTGGGTACACACGAACTGTATACAATACAAGGATGCATATCCATCATTTGCTCAGTTTTTAGTTTAAAGTAAATCAGGGCTATACATCAATCTATACAAAAAATATTATAATACAAATTCTATACAATGTTTTTATTTTGATATTTCTAACCATGAGTTTTGACCTCAGAGCACATGGTGATTTTTCAGGACACAACAAAACTAGAGAAGTAAGATCTAAAGTGTTATTTTTTTTATGTAACAGTCTTAACGAACTGTTTCACACACATGACATGAAAGTTTATTAACACATTTCATAAGCAACCTAAAACTTTAAATAAACATGAAAGAGTTCAGTTCTGCAGTAGGTACTGGTCAGTACGTGAAGTCTTCTTAATAAGCATTCTCCTATTCACTAAAATTCATACTTTTTTCTTACATAATCAATGTTTTAATCCATGTCGCAGCCTTTCAGTTAATAAGCTGGCTGAGTAAGAAGTTGATACATTTCTAAGCCTTTCTCTGCCTTCCCCTCTTTTCCTCTGTTACCATTTGTTTTTTTCCATAGTCTGTGATGGCTCAGGGATTAAGCATCATGCATTCGTGTGGCTGCATTAAGAAAAGGTCTGCAATGGCAAGAGACGAGGCAAGACAGCATGGATCCAGAGAGGAAGAAGAACGTGAACAGAAGTCTCAAAAGTTTTGAAGACTGGCCCAGGTTGACCTAGGTCTTGCTGGAGGCTCTTTAGAACTGTCCTCTCCAGAACAGTTCCCCTTTCCAGGACTGACCTTCTCTCCACAACTGCCCCCTCTCCAGAACCATTCACCTCTGCAGAACTGTCCCCCTCTCCAGAACTGTCTCCCATCTCCAGAACCATTCTCCCTCTCCAGAACTGTCCTTGTCTCCAACTGTTTCCCTCTCCAGAACCATTCTCCCTCTCCAGAACTGTCCTTGTCTCCAACTGCCCCCATCTCCAGAACCATTCTCCCTCTCCAGAACTGTCCTTGTCTCCAACTGCCCCCCTCTCCAGAACTATTCCCCTCTGCAGAACTGTCCCCCTCTCCAGAACTGTCCCCCTCTCCAGAACTGTCCCCCTCTCCAGAACTGTCCCCCATCTCCAGAACCGTTCTCCCTCTCCAGAACTGTCCTCGTCTCCAGAACTAACCCCCTCTCCAGAATTGTTCTCCTTTCCAGAACTGTTTCAGAACTGTTCCTCTCACCAGAGTGGAACAATCACAATGACATAGTTAACACTATTTAAGATTCTATCATCTTTAATCAAAGTTTTATAAACAAGTCAGAGAGAAAAGACTGAAGAGGATGTATGAAAGGTAACTTTCGTTGGGTATATTCCCATGTAAGATAGTTTTAAAACATTCTGAAAATATGATAGCCTTGCCAATTTATGACCTCAATGAAAATAAGAGTTTTTTTCTGGATCATTCTTATTTACTAGCATATCTTTTCCAGAAATGACTTGATCACATTTTCTGTACCATGATGAGATTTATACCCTTGGCTTGAAGAATGTTCTTTCATGTCTGTAACACAAACAGGTTGAAACGATTTGTGCGTAAAACAATATCACAGAATGTTCTGGAAGTATTTGGATAAGTGTGTGAGTTGCTCATACGATATAATTTTATCTTTAAAAATGCCCTTGTTACCATTTTCTAAGTTGAAAAACAAAAGTCGAAACTGGTTTCCTAAAAAAGAAAGGAACATGTGTGTTTATGTTTTAATGGATGTCGTTTGATACTTTCTGTTTCTAAATCTATACCTAAGGACAGAAAAAGGTGGCCAGCGCAGTTCTAGACGGATGGTGAAGAAAGGACTTATTCTAAGCCTGAAGTACTGCATTTATAAAAATGCTGAGTTTTGTCTGTGTTCAACTGGAATACTGACCAGAGGGAAGCTGGAGGCAAGATAATTAGGTTTCCTTTGCTAATTTAGTTCTTTGTGGCATGTGCGGCTATCTTTTCTAAGTGCCTGCTGTCCAGTCCTGTCAGCTTTGATGCTGGGTTGTCTGCCAAGGTGAGAGCTGCCACCCTGAAGATCCTCACTGAAGGGTCCCTGGCATTATGGCCTGAAGGGGCTGCCCAGATATTTTAAATTTGCTTGTTTTATTTCACATATGTCTTGCCATCTACACTAATTACATTGAGATTTCAGTATTGCTTTCAATAATGAAGTGATTTATGAGGAAGATGCTAGGGAAAGTCTATAGCAAATAACAGGAAAATTAATAAATCACAGCTCTATTCACATAAAGAAAGAAAATTTTTTGTAAGGTGAACTATTTAAAACACAATTAGCTCATTCAAGTCTTGGCAGCAGGAAATACTGTTTTCAGACCTGCAGTGAGCTCGCTCTTCACTTCAGATTTAAACTGACAAGTAAGAGGATATGTAGTCTTGAACTTGCTCCTCTGCTAACAAGGTCTCGCTCACCTTGCTCCTGAAGATGCGTCCTCCCATCTGTGTGTTCCCGTATGCAAGGGAGAGGATATTTTCAATCCATTCCCATATTCTACTCCAGACATTACGTATTGAAAATACCAGTACATGGGAGAAAGAAAGAGCAGGGACTCCAATGTGTCTCTGTAGGACCCTCTTAGAAATCAATGCATCCAATGTTACCAACAATAGCTTTGGGGAAGATGTTTTGTTGGAAATATCCTAAGCTCTAAAAATGCTTCATTAAATGATCTGTGTGCTGTTTGTGCCCCCAGGTCCTTGGGGGTTGCCGCTCTGGTTTACCCCGGAGTTCCCTTCTCTGGCCAGTCTACACCTCAGGGGAGGGGCAAGGTCATCCTGGTCTCTGGCTCTGACCAGTACCTACTGCAGAACTGATGTGGCATGGCTGTGTCCCTACCCAAATCTCATCCTGAATTCCCACATGTGGGCGGGACCTGGTGGGAGGTGATTGAATCATGGGGGTGGGTCCTTCCCATGCTGTTCTCCTGATAGTGAATGGGTCTCACGAGATCTGATGGTTTTAAAAATGGGGGTTTCTCCACACACTCTCTCTCTTTGCCCACCACTGTCCACGTAAGACATGACGTGCTCATCCTTGCCTTCTGCCATGTTGTGAGGCCTCCACAGCCCCATGGAACTTGAATACAATTAAGCCTCTTTCTTTTGTAAATTGCTGGGTCAGAGTGAAAACGGACTAACACACTAACAAACCGCAAACCAGCACTTCCAGCCAGATCTCCTCCTGAGAAGGAGAGAAACACAAATGGCCCCACATGTTCTGGGAGACGTAGTGACAGTCCACTGTCCTGGCGTTTCCTGTCACCCCGAGATACACCCTGGTCTGTTTCTGAACTCTCCTTCTTCCTTCTCATGTCTGAAGGTGAGCATCCTCTTAGGGTCAACCATTACTCCTCTTTATCCCACGCCTCCTTTTCGATAATCAACCATTGTCTTGGCTTCCCTGATGTCTCCCCAAGAAAAAAGATAAAGACAGCAAGATTAGGTGTATAGACTTGGTATTTTAAGGCATTTTTGATGGTATCAATATATTTCTTCCTGACTGCTACACAACTCCATCTAGATGTTCTTCCAGAAGCTGAAGTTCAACATGTCCAAGAATGAATTCCAATCTATACTAAGCAAAGCATCATAATAAACCACAGTTTATAACTTAGTTATCATATTTAAAATGATGAATATTAGCAATAAAATCTCCAATGACAAAACAGCTAACTATATTTTTAAAGAAAACAGATTGTAATGCACTAAACAGGCATACACACACTGACAGACACACAAATGAACTAAATTTCTTCAAAGAACAATTGGTATAACAAAGATTTATTTGGTCCTTTCTGGGTGTCAGACATTGTGTTCTGCAGATTCAACACAGGAGAGCATATCTGCAGCTCACACATAATGTTTAGTACTGAATGAAGCTGAAAAATGCTGAAAACCAGCCGCTATGTCTTGGAAACTGTGATTATAGTCACTTATGCCATTTTAAATTTCTTGGTTTTGGCTTTATTACTTTCTGCAAACTTTTTAAAATGCATGTTTAGTGTATAATCAGAAGTTATTTTAAACAAACCCATATTAAATTCATGCCTCTCTTCCTCACAGCTTTCCTAATCCATTTCCCTTCCCCTCTGTATTGCCACCTCGGGAAGGAGCAACAGGAAGACTGGATCCATTGCTTACTCGCCAGTGGGTTCTGGCCTCTTTCTCTGAAATGTCTACCTGTTTGGATCACTCAGCAGATGCTTCTCCGCGGTGTTTAGCTGGAGTGAACTTCCTCTAACCACCTCTGTCAATAGGACACCCAGCCTCTTCTCCCATCTACACCTCCACTTTCTCCTCCACATTCCAGTCATCGCTCAGTTGAACTCCAGGCCCGCTGTATCTACGCCGCCATCCGAGTCATTATTCCTCAAATGGCCCGAGCCTGTGCATGTGTTTCGTTCACTTGTAAGCCCTTAAATCTTGGGGTCCTGCCATCACCTCATTTTATTCATGCCTGAACACACATCTGAAACGAATTATCAGGGCAGGCAGATCACTTGAGGTCAGGAGTTCAAGACCAGCCTGACCAACATGGTGAAGCACTGTCTCTACTATAAATACAAAAAAAATTAGCCAGGCATGGTGGTGTGCACCTGTAATCCCAGCTACTTGGGATGCTTAGGCAGGAGAGTCACTTGAAACACGGGAGGCAGAGGTTACAGTGAGCAGAGTTCATGCCATTGCACTCCAGCCTGGTGACAGAGTGAGACTCCATCTTAAAAAAAAATAAATTAAAATTAAAAAGTGAGTTACCAGTAACTCGCATTTCTGCCCTTCGTTCAGATTCACTCTGGGCTCTTTCCCCACTCTTCTCTGCAACCTGAGGGGTTGACACGATGGGTTCCCTCCCTGGGCTAGCTGGTCATCCCTAGGATTTATCCGTGGGACCCTGTGAATTAGGAAGGCAAAGCAAGGGCCTTTGCTCTTCAAAACTCTCTGAGAGAAGTCAGGTAGTGGGACCCCCTCCATAACACACCCCACCCTGGAGGCCCACCCTGTCCATGTCACCTCTAGAGCAGGTCCCAGTGAGGTCTTCCCGTGCTCCAGCTCTGCAGTCTGAGGAGAAGAGCCTGCACCCACTCCTAGCAGGGTGTTGTGGCCCCTGTGACCCGCTCTCTCTTACATGAGCAGTCCCTGATGAAAACCCTCCATTATGCTATGAGAATGAGTCACGCATTTCTAGCAGTTCTAGCATATTCCAGGAGGTGGCCTGTTCCGCGGGGTGGAGGAGAGCTAGAGAAGAGATGGGCTCTTGGAAACCAGAGTGTGCGCTAGCCTGATTGAGACAGCAAATTTAGAAGGTGTCATCATCATTTTACTTCAAAGACACTGGATTTCCAGGGTGTCATATATATCAATATTTAAATATAAAGGCAAGAATTCCAGTCCTCCATCGATCAATAGTAATTATTTTAGAATAGTCGGATACATTGATTTATCCGCATCTCTGACCCCATCCACTAACACGAATAAGCAGGAGTTGTATGTGTGCTTAGATACGAGACGGCGCGGGCGTCTCAGCCAGGCTGTGCCCCACAATGGTGCTTAGATACGTGAGGGGTGGGCATCTCAGCCAGGCTGTGCCCCACGATGGTGCTTGCCTCATAAGCTGCACGCGGCCTCTGTTCTTCGAGTTAGAGTGTCTGATCTTCTCATTGTTACTCATGTGCACGTGGGTAGACACTTAGGAAAAATGTAAGGGTGGCAGTTTCCTTAATCGTATAGAGTTTATACTAAAAGGCATCGAACACCGCCCTCTCCTTTACCTTTTAACAGGGTACAAAATTTATTACCATTTAAAATGAGTTTTGAAAAGTCTGCTCTTTCACAATGGCTAAGTTTACTCTCAGTGGACCTTCTGGAGGGAGCTAGACTGGGCAGCTGTGCATGTCGCAATGCTAGAACGTGTCAGTCACCTGATGGAGGGAAGCAGTTTGCTGAATACAAGTTGAGTCATGGAGCAGTCAACCTTTTTTCTGTGCTGATAAAAAACTGGTGTCCAATAAAAAGTAAACCCAGACTTGGCAAAGAGCCCATGTTCAGAAGGGTGACTGCGAGGGAGAGAAAGTGACTGTGGCAGTTGAGGGAGGAGGCCGTTGCCATGGGGAGAAGCCTCCAGCCCCAAGGTCTGCATGCATCCCGAGGATTAGGAAAACCGTTTTTCTTTTATAAGGAGACGTGACCTGAGCTAGAGACACCGGGTGTGTAGGTCCTGGAGTGCTTTACCTCGAGCTGGGTCTGTTCTCAGCAGGGGCTTCTTAATCTTCTCATGTAAACATAAGGTAAACTTCCCCCAAATATGATAGCAGATATTTTCAGAACAGAGAATGTAGAAGTGGAATAAAGTCTCCTTAGCTCAAGGTATGAAAAATAAAAACCTAGAATATATTCTTAATTCTTTAAAATTGTTTGGGATGTAATTCACTAAGGGAACCCATGTCTTTTGAAGAGACTGATTGATTTTGAGACGTACCCTTTGGGGTCAGAACCGGTTGCACTCTGCTTCACTGCACTGAGCCGTGTGGCTTGGAGCCATGGTGTGTTCTGTAACCTCATCTGGAAGATGGGATAGCAACAGCAACTGTATCAGAGCCACAGGAAGAGCAGATGACGTCGCCTATGAGAAGTCCCGTCACTGTGTCTGCTTCAGTTTTAGAAGTATTCAATAAATGAAGACTATTTTTATTAGTAATATTAATATATTAACAAAATAGTGTTTCCTTTTACATTTTCATTGCAAAGATAAGAGAAACTACAATATTTAAAAATAAAATGCTGGCTGGGTGCGGCGGCTCATGCCTGTAACTCCATCAAGAAAATTTCTTGAGCTCAGGAGTTTGAGACCAGCCTGAGGAACATGGCAAAATGCTGTCTCCACAAAAAATACAAAGATTAGCTAGGCATGGTGGCATGTGCCTGTAGTGTGACCTGCTGGGGAGACTGAGGCAGGAGGATCCATCGATTCCAGAGGGTGGAAGTTACAGTGAATTGAGATCACACCACTGCACATCAGCTGGGTGACAGTGAGACCTCATCTCAAAAACAAAAAATAAAGAATAAATAAAATAAATATTGTATAATACAATTATCGTTTATACAAATTAAGTCATTTGAAGGATATTGACTTTTCATTTCTTTTTAACTTGTGGTCGTGCTTTAAAATTTAATGACTATAATTGTTAAAATCAGATAAATGGATAAATGCTTCAGGACAGATATTTTCCTGTTCTATGTTCTACCAGGACAGTATTATCAAGAATATATTGAAATTAATGTAAACCAAATGGACCCACATAAAAAGGATAAAAATGTAAGATTTTTCTTACATTTCACATTTCTAATTGCAGAGAAGACATACCACATTTAGGCTGAAAATCAGTTAAGTGTTCATATACTCTTATTATCACTAGAAATGAAATCATAGAAACATTAGAAAACATTAGAAAACTCACAACTTGAAAGGCGTCTTCTTCGTTAAGCGTGCACTGGCTCTTAAGTACAGTAGAGTGCTGAGAATGTCACTGTACTCTTATTACAGGAGGTAATGAGGCCTTAAATTGGGGGAAATTTAAAGACTAGAGTATTTTATTGGTATAACTTTCCAAAATGATTACTTAGGAAGCCATTAAATGGATAATTCATCAGAAGAGTAGACTATGGAAACTGTGGGATTAAAAGTAACCCTTGCCCTTAAAAATTATTTCTACCATTTTCACGGACTCCAGTTCTGGTGCATGTTTCCCAGCCTTCCGCCCCTCACTCCCAAGACTTGCTCCCTGCCTCCCGCGTACTGTTCCATAGCTTTGCATCTTTGTACGCGCTGCTACCTCTTAACGAGACACCTGTCCGCCTAGTGCATCCTAGTTCACACCTGGCTCAGCCGCTGTCCGCTCTGAGAAGCCCTGTCTAGGACGGCAGCGGGATGTCAAAGCCATCGACTTCAGGGCCTTGGACCCAGCATCCAGCACGCCTGCTGCCGCATTCCCAGCACCACGTCTGAATTTACCCTTCGTCGTGTGGCTCTGACGTTCTGTGCTAGGAGCTTCTCACAGTGAGAGGCTTCATTTTGGGATCTTTGGGCCTCCAGGATTTGGCATCACGCACGCCACACAGGAAGGGCTGGATAAATGTCCACTGTATTAAGTTTCTTTCAACATTTTCATGATAAATGTCAACATATAGGCTGTATGTCAAACACTGAAGCTAGAAGATGCAGTATCTTTATGTGAAGGAAAATCGGTCTCTCTTAGAAATATCTTCAGAGGAGGCCAACTGTAGGCATCGAACAGACATTCCTGAGCACCGCATAAAACCGAAGGAAGTCGAGCTTTGGGAAGTGGAGTTTTTGGGGGTCGGAGCCTTACACAGCACAGCTTGGGGCAGAGGATAGAAAATGTTACTTATTATTGGAAGCCATTTGCTGTTCCCAAGATGACAGGGGTTCCAGTCGGATCTTTTACATATGATTTGGTTGTAATGTATTGGTGAGGTTGGGGGAGTGATTTTTTGTGACAGGGTTAGGGGAAAATTGAAGAGGACAAATGAAAGGTAGTAAATGTGTTCTCCATGAGGTCAGAGAGATCTCCATGAGGTCAGAGACGCAGTGAAGAAGAGCGAGGAAGCAGCCTGGAGAGGGTGAGAGATACGGTCCAGGAGTGTGTTGGGTCGTCTGTGAGATAATGAGCATTAAGTCCTGTATTTTGCAAGTGGACTAAGTGTTGGGTGGCTGAGCAGAATGAGCACCCTCACTCATGGGCACTGTGAGGGCAACACGTTGCTTTTGTTTGCTTTTAATTTTAAGTTCTGGATACACGTGCAGAGTGAGCAGCTTTGTTATGTAGGTTTGCATGTGCCATGCTGGTTTGCTGCACCCCCAACCGGTCATCTGGGTTTTAAGCCCCACGTGCATTATTAATGCATTAGGTATTTGTTCTAACGTTCTCCCTCCCCTTGCCTATTGCCCCAAAACAGGCCCCGGTTTGTGCAATGCATGTTTTAAAAAATGGCACAGGTAAACTGCTTTAAATACAATGAAAGATTTTTCATCATTAATTGATATATGAGAGGGAAGATTGGGGCTTCACGATTATTCTTAGAAAATGGAAAAGACTAAAAATGTAAAACAATGAATGAGGCAATCAAGAGATAATATCACACAAGATGTCTTCTAATTTTTGGCTCTCTGGGTTTCAGGGTTGTGGGCTCGAAGCTGAAGCCGCAGAATCCCAGGTCATGAAACAAAGTTTATAAATCCATAGGCTGAGAAATCTGCCCTCTAAGAACATGTCCTTGTTCACTGAGTCTGAGTCATGTAGTACAAAACCTGACCTTGGACATAAGATTCTCTCCTGTACCTGCGGAGGTGACCTGGGCCCTCCCCCAGTTAAACAATTCTTAAACAGGGGTGCAGGGTGACAGAAGAGGCCGGAGCACAGCTGCATGGGGCTTGGGATTCCACATCAGCATGAGTGGGGACCTGGGAGACCTCTTGCTGTTGCAGACGCAGCCTGGATTCTATTTTTAGGTTTCTAATCTTTTAATACTCTTTCCTAGGGATCTGCATCCAATATCCTTGAAATATCAAAATTTCCTTCCTCTGAAATGAATGGATATAAAGTATGATGTTAATATTATAATAACTGAAATCAACAAGTCACAAAACATGACTGTTGCTTCAGTTTTTCTACTTGTAGAGGGCTTAATGAATCTGTTCATGTTGTTCCAATATTCCTTAATGATTTACTTTATAATGATTTCTTTTTGAAGGGTAGAACCTTCTTCGAACAGGGACCACTGAGTATAATTTCCTTCTTAGGCAATTTGTGAGTCTCCATGCATGTGTCTATGGCTGAGGTGGAAATTTAGAAGTTGGCAGCATCTAACCAAGGAAGTATTGAAAAGTACAATAAAATGCTGGAATTATCTCTTTATGTGGTTATGGAAACTGATGTTAATTTCTGTGCAGGGAAATCGAAGGGGCTACTAGAGTGGAATGGCGGAGAGATGCCTCTCAGCAACAGAACCAATACTTGCTTTAAAAAAAATGTCAAAATGTGGATGTGCCTCCAATCATTTAAAAAATAGAAGGTGATAAGTTGAAAATGTCAGGTAATTGGCAGATAGATAGAAAGTTAAACTGTGTCCTCAGTGAAGAAAATTAACCAGCAGCTGCCAGCAGGGACCCCAAGGTCATGTGAATGCCAGAATCAAGCAAAGCCCAATCATTCAGAGGGGGTTCTCGGCTGATATGTCCCCTCCCTGGTCATTTTCAGATCTCTTAGGAACTGCCCTGAACTACTGCCAACATGTGTTCATTTCTAAAAATTACATAGATTGTGATTTATTACCCATCACACTACAAAAATCCACTGCGAATTAAATCAGCCCTTTGTTTAAATTGCTCCCCGGCAATGAGCATCATATCATCATAAATGACATTGAAGTTATAATCTGCAGCCCTTGGCCTCAGCCGCTGATAAGGCCCCACCATGGGACGATCAATACTTACTATTCATTTTTGAAATTATCTCCACATTGATCCCTGAACAAGCGCCAGCAACACCAAGGCACAGTGCCTTTAATACAATAATTATATAAAGGTTTACAGGCTCATCCTCCCAGCCAATAAAAGCTGTCAACTGGCCGGGACAGTTACAATCCCATAATCCATCAAAACGCTGTTCTCTGACCTATGGGCTTCTGGGCTTTCAGGAGGCCACGATAAACATGTGCGTGCAGGGGAGGAGAGCTGCAGAGACCGGCCAAACAAAGGCTACAGATGGATGCCACCGATTAACAAAAAATCCTCCAAGTAGCCAGTGTACTTTTTTCTGTTAATGAAGGAAAACAATGAAGGATTGTCTATTTGCTGATTGTCATTCGCTCAGAAGGAGGGCAGCCGGCCACTTTGCTGTTTTATTTTTGGTCTTTAATTAATCAGGTTTGACTTTGAACTGGATGATACATGGTAATGAAGTCAGCCCATAGAAATCATAGTGCAGACAGGTATCTTAGGAGAGGAACAAGTGAGTATCCGAGACAGGGAAGGGAGACAATCAATGGCAGGGCAAACAGTGTCAGAGCTCACAAACAGGCACACTCACACATACAATGCACGTGCTCCCACACCCACACACGTACATGCACACATGCACCCGCAACACACACAAATGCACCTGCAAACACACACACATATACATATGCACATACATATAAACCCACACATGTAAGCACATATGCACACACATGCACACATGCAATACACATATACACCCACACACATGTACACATGTAAACACACACATGCACAAGTGCACATATATATGCATATTCACATAAACACATGACTGCAAACATATGTACACACACATGCAGCACACAAACACAGATACATGCAATACACATATACACCCACACATGTACACATGTAAACACACACATACACAAGTGAACATATATATAAGCATATTCACATAAACACATGCCTGCAAACACATATGCACACACACATGCAGCACACAAACACACATACACATGCAATGCACATATAACCCACACACGTGTGCACATGTAAACACACACATACACAAGTGCACACGTATATGCACATTTATATAAACGCACACATGCAAAAACATGCACACACACAGCACAAACATATACACACATGGAATACATATATACACCCACACATGTACACATGTAAACACTACACAAGTATACACAGACATAGACACATGCCCCACACAAGACGCACACAAATACATACGTGCAACATATGTGTGATCATGCAACACATATAATGCACACACATGCATGCAAACACATACAGACATACACACACATTACTACACAGAGACATATACAGCCCCCCCACACAACTATGCACACATAAACACATGCGCACACAGATTACACAGGTACATGCATATACACACACTCAAACACATCTCCACAGGAACAAACACATAACATGCTTAAACACCCCCCCACACCCATACGCACATACACCACACCGAATGATAGAAACGAGGCTTCTACTCCAGTGTCACTGGATATTGTGCATTTACTACAGAAGTGGTGCACCAGCCTGAGTGTTGGTTTTGCCATTAACATACCACAAAGTCATTTACTGAATCCGTTTAAAGCGCCATTGAATTAAACCTTGCTTAGGAAAGTATTAATAGATGGAAAAAAGTTAACTGAAAATCCTTTGAATTTTCTATTAATTTTTAACTGTTTTCAGTTGTGATTTGGAAAACACATGTGTTGTTAGAGTATAGCTGGGGTGGTGAGAGAGAGATGCGTTCTGTGAGGGTGTGGGGCCCAGGCGGCAGACTGCCTCTCCCTGCTGAGCAGTGAGGAGCTCAGTCACCCCAAGTGCTCTAGGCGGGGGAGGGATGAGCAGAGGGTGGTGTGGGCGGCCATGGAGCCTCTGTACATGCACAGATTTAGGGTGTGCAGGCGCTGAAGAAACACAGCTTCGATTTAGTATGGGCTTAGATCTCAGTGATTCTAACTCTTACCTTAGTGCACAGGCTGCTTTTCAGGTCTCTGCTGGAATTCCTCTGCTGCCTGAGGATTTGTCTTTTTCAGAGGTAGTTGGCTTTCAGTAGTGCCAAAAATGACCTTTTTAAATAATTTTGGATGATTTGTTCATCTTTTAACATTGTTAGCCTCAAAATACTCAAGAGCAATGATCCCCTGGTATGAAGGGAGAGGGCTCGTGTTATTTTTGCTGGAGTAAATGTTTCTACTTTCCGAGTGGCTGAATAAGGTTTTAGACAAGATGATTTGGGAAAACTTGAAAGACCGAGTTTAGCTACAGTAGGTTAGGACAAGCAAATTGCAAGGCTACACATGGTGGGCAGAAAATATCAAATTGTAGCAATGCGATGAGTGCAGAAATTCTTAAAAATAATACCAGATTTGGAGGGTTAATAAAATTTGCGTTAAGCCTTGATATCTTCTAATATATGAATTTTAAACTATTTTTCTAAAGCTACATTGCATGTCAATTACAAGAATACACTGGAGATAGAAAAATCAGTACAGCCTGAGCCCCACTTTCTAAGCACCGACAGCTGAGCGGCGACAGCTGAGATATGAGGGGCCCCCCAGGTGCGTAGTGTGCAAGAGGCCTCCATAGTGATGGGCAGCCTAGTTCCCAGAGGAAGCAGCACGGGGAGCCTTCGGGGGGAAACCAGGGTCTGGGGGGCCCCATCCCAGCATCCCGAGAAGCAGCTGCCCCACGGAGGGTCATTCCCCACCGCCAGCCTCTCCTGGGTCTGTGCAAGCTGCCTCTGCCGGAGGACCTTGCGAGCAACTGAAGGCCAGTGGAGAGACTAGAACCTGTGGGAAAATGCAGAGGGCGTCACAGTGGGCGCTCCTGCCATAAGAGCATTTGGTGGCATGGGCAGCCGCATTTTGCATTTCAAACCTAAATGAACGAGTCAGTGCTGGCTCCCGCAGCCTCCTCTAAGGCATCGTACCAGACGTTGACTGCAGGTTCAAAGGAGCCCACAGGGACATAGCTGACTCTGGCCCATGTCTTACCCACCCCACCCTCTTCCCCTGGCTCTTTCAGTGCCAGCTTTAGGCTGCAGCCTCAGCACATGCCCACAGCCGACTGTCCTGCGTAGACACCGCTGCAAGAGGGTGGAAGGTCCTCTATGGCAGCAGCACCAGGTGAGGGCCATGGAAAAGCCCTCCAGGAAGGCGTGGGAACACCAGGGCCCCTGACCAGTTTCCTTCACTGTGGCGAAGACCCCGAAGTCTATCCTGCCGTTCCTTACAGATGAACAAAACACACTTAAAACTCTAAGGGAAAATGTAAAACAAAATAAGCTTGTTACTTCACAGAAAAGGAAATTATGTAATTGAATTGAGAATTGGGAATTTATAATGAAGGCAAAAATCAATTTTAAAATTCTTCCCAAAAAGGCTCTGTTTGGAAGGATCGTGCTATCTTGAGATGTGTGTTTCATATGAGGAATTCCACTAACCAGGACACTGCCCACGTTCCTAGAGGAAGGTCTGAAGCTTGTATAAGCATAAAACCCTGAAGTGAGTCACCAGAAACCTGCCTGCTGCACACCCCACTTCTTGTATAAACCGAGGATCAGGCCTCCTCCCTGCTAACAGGGAATTCCCTGGTAAGATGCTAAGTCTGTTCACAACTTTTCTTTGCTTAAAAATCGTCAATCGCTTGCCAATTTCTGGCGATAAAGCCCAACATTCTTTTCTCCCTCAATTATTTAAATTTATTTATTCTTAACTTTTATTTTAGTTTCAGAAGTACACGTGCAGGTTTATGATACAGGGAAGTCGTGTGTCACTGTTTGGTGTACAGATTATTTGTCATCTGGGTAATAATCCTAGTACCCAATAGACAGTTTTTCACTCCTCTTTCTCTTCCCACCCTCCACCCTCAAGTACACCTATGAAGAGTCAAAGCTTAGCTCCCATTTGTGAGAAGGTATATAGTTGCTTTTCTGTTCTTGCAGCATTCGATTTCTAAGGATAATGGCCTCCAGTTCCTCCCATGTTGCTGAAAAGAACATAATTTTGTTCTTCTTAATGGCTATGTAGTATTCCATGGTGTATGTGTACCACATTTTCTGTACCCAGTCCACTGTTGATGGGCATTTAGGATGATTCCCTGATTTTGCTATTGTGAACAGTGCTGTGGTGGACGTATGCATGTGTGGTCTTTATGCTGTGGTGGACACACACGTGCCCGGGTCTCTCTGCTGTGGTGGACACGCACGTGCCCGTGTCTCTGTGCTGTGGTGGACGCGCACGTGCCCGTGTCTCTGTGCTGTGGTGGACGCGCACGTGCCCGTGTCTCTGTGCTGTGGTGGACGCGCACGTGCCCGGGTCTCTGTGCTGTGATGGACGCGCACGTGCCCGTGTCTCTGTGCTGTGGTGGACGCGCACGTGCCCGGGTCTCTGTGCTGTGGTGGACGCGCACGTGCCCGTGTCTCTGTGCTGTGGTGGACGCGCACGTGCCCGTGTCTCTGTGCTGTGGTGGACGCGCACGTGCCCGGGTCTCTGTGCTGTGATGGACGCGCACGTGCCCGGGTCTCTGTGCTGTGGTGGACGCGCACGTGCCCGTGTCTCTGTGCTGTGGTGGACGCGCACGTGCCCGGGTCTCTGTGCTGTGGTGGACGCGCACGTGCCCGTGTCTCTGTGCTGTGATGGACACACACATCCATGTCTTTATAGACCCAGAGCAGGCACTTCGGAGCTCAGCGATTTCATTTTGCACCACTTCTGCCCTTGGCCAGGACCTCCCGCCTTATCTCCATACTGCACAGCACGGTGGCCCCTACCCTGGAACGTTGTGCTACAGACTCCTTCATCTTGAATGCCCTTAACCTCCATTCTTCCCTTTCCCACCCTCCTTTCATCCTAGATGTGGAGAGTTCTCCACGTCCCAGCTTATAGGTTGTGTCTGGTGCCAGCTTCCCTGTGGCAAGGCCCCCTGTGCTCTAGTCCTTCCTCCAGCACTTAGCCCACTTTTACCTAAATATGTGGGAGATGATTACACAAACTCCACCTCCTTAAGGACGTAAGTTCTTCAAGACAGAAGCGAGTCTTTTTCGTTTGATGATGATATTCCTAGTGCAAAACACCGTCACCTAAAACTGCTAGCACTCTACAAATATTTGTCAAATGAATGAAGGAGTGATTCCTGGCCGGGCGCGGTGGCTCACGCCTATAATCCCAGCACTTTGGGAGTCCTGGGCAGCTGGATCGCGAGCTCAGGAGATAAAGAGCAACCTGGCCGACATGGTGAGACCCCCATCTCCACCAAAATACGAACACGGTCAAGGGCGGTGACGTGCCTGTAGCCCAGCTCTCCAGGAGGTCGAGGCAGGGGAATTGCTTGAACCCGGGAGGCGGAGGTTTCAGGGAGCTGAGATCGCACCACTGCCCTCCAGCCTGGAGACAGACAGAGACCATCTCAAAAAAGAAAAGTGGTTGCCACAGTTGGAGTAGAGGGATGCTGCTGTCTCGTATGGAGAGGTCAGGGACACGCTATGCGCCCCACACTGCACAGGACGGCCACACTGCAGAGAATTCACCAGCCCCAAATGACCACAGAGCCAAGATTTGGAACCCCTAACATAGTAAAATACAAAGGAGAGCTCAAGAAGATCTCGCATTTAACTGGACAGAAAGGGCTCCTGACGAGAAGGAATTTCAAGTTC
Source organism: Saguinus oedipus (assembly GCA_031835075.1). Classification (NCBI taxonomy): domain Eukaryota; kingdom Metazoa; phylum Chordata; class Mammalia; order Primates; family Cebidae; genus Saguinus; species Saguinus oedipus. The sequence continues at coordinate 45,807,564 of CM063182.1, forward strand.
CCACTTGAAATAGGAGTGGCCGGGAAGGTGGGGCAGGGCGCAGCCAGGGCACCAGCTATAAACAGGGGCATCAAAACGGCAGGTCTTGGGATATGCCAGGGAGTAGAAACCAGCTACATGGGGGGAAAGCAGGAAAGGTGGATAAGCAGAATGATGAGATGAATTCAAGCTGCAAATAAGAAGCTGATGATGGGCCCGTGTAGGCTGAAGATCGTAGAGACTAGACTCAGTTTCCATTCTCTGAGCATTACGTTGACGTCTCAGATGTCACATACGCAGGCTCACCAGTTGATCACAAACCTCAGTAAGACGCATGATCCTGGGGATGCAGCAGTCACGAGCTAACCGGGATCCAGCAATCACAGCGAACGCCCACCGAACTCCAATTTTAAAAGCTCCACAACAAGCTCAATAGCAGCAATGGTCAGAGACACGACGGAAAACCGCCACGAGTGACCTGGCATGCCCGCTGGGATGGCCACTGCTGAAAACACGGGAACTCAAGTAGCAAGTGCTGCAAGTGGAGAGATCGGAGGCCTGGCGCCTTGCAGGGGGTGCCGTCAGCTGCGGCGGCGGCTGGGGAGGATGCTGGGGGCTGCTGAAGCGCACGGAGAACTGCTTCAGCCATTAACGTTTATGTTATGTATTTTTACCACAATAAAAAATACGTTCCTCATTTGACGATGATGAAAACTAACATTGGAGATCGATAACACTTTAGGTAGAGGCTTAACCCTGTGGTCAAAATGGCCTTCTCTATTCTCTCTTCCCAGCCACCCCTACTTCAAGTGGGAACTTGAAATTCCTTCTCGTCGGGAGCCCTTTCTGTCCAGTCGAATGGGAGATCTTCTTGCGCTCTTTGTATTTTACTATGTTAGGGGTTCTGAATCTTGGCTCTGTGGGCATTTGGGGCTGGTGAATTCTCTGTAGTGTGGCCGTCCTGTGCAGTGTGGGGAGCATAGCGTGTCCCTGATCTCTCCATACGACACAGCAGCCTCCCTCGACTCCAACTGTGGCAACCATGTTTTCAACAGCCCCAAATATTCATTGCCTAATGCTCCTTGGTTGGCGCGGGGGTGTTTGGGAACCCCTGCTGCTGTTTTTCCCTCTTGTTAAAATTCCATATTCACCTTCACAAGCAGTAGGCCCTTTCGGCAGAGCAGCAGCCCACATGGGTCTGACATGTGCAGCCACGGCCTCCCATGTTTTGGATGTGCAGGCTGCTGGGTGGCCGCCTCTTTGCCAGGGAGGCCTCTCACCATTTCATTCAGCTGATAGTTGCTTGTTTCCTTTATGCCTGAGCTGTTCAGCACGAGGCAACTCAGAAGGAGCACGTGCAGAGATGACTCTTATAGTTGGTGCCGACAGAGGTTCCTTGAGGAGTTGAAACAGAGGACTGGTACCTACTGAGGAGAGGAGGACTCAGAACAGCCAGGTGAGGATTCGGGAGCACGACTTTGGAGAACACAACTGTGCAGTGTGTGCTCAAGAGTCAGGGAGGAGGCATCAGGGCATCCTCGCTCCCGTTCTATGCTGCCTTCCCACACACAGCTCTGCTGAGGCACGAGTCCCCGTGGGGGCAGCGCTGTCTTCTCGCGGGTATCCTCCCACACTGTGGGGTCCTGTCTATGTGCAGCTGCAGGAGCTCCTTAGCAGGGTCTCTGTATAGACAACTGCGCTCGGAACATTCCAAGTCTCCTTCATACTTCAACTGCTTTTTAAATCATTGTAGGAGTGACCAGTGTATGTCCTGTTACCCACAATACAGAAAGGAATCTTCAGCAGTAATTTAAGTTACAGAAAGTTAAGCTGTTGTAAACTAGGGGGTCAAGAGGGGCATGCTTCGTCCACGTGACTCCTGCGACTCCCAGGAATATTATGGAAGCAGTAATGGGGAAGTTCATGGCGACAGGGGAAGGTCTTCGGGAAGGAGTGTGACTGGAAGGCGGTTTAGTGAATGGCGCACTTTTCAGAGCTGGAGGCTCAGCCGGGAAGAAAGAATAACGGGGTGGAAGCACATAGGGACAGGGAAGGGGTGTTCCCGGAACCATGGGAGAGGCCAATCCTGGAGGAGCCTGCGGAAGAGAGGGGCTACAGGTTCCAGAATAAAAAGCTGAAGAATTTGAGGAAGAGGGTCTGGATGAAGGGGCTTTGGCTTATAAAAGCCTGCAAGCTCCGGGGTGCAGTGGGCAGCTGTGCATGGGGAGTAGGGAGGGCAGGAATGGAGTCCCCGCTTCCTGGGGACACAGGTCCACAGCCCCATGGGATGAGTGGCCGGGCCTGGGTAGTCCTTGGGACTGGCCTCAGATGGGGGTGAGATGAGAATATGCGGCCTGTGCTGCATCAGTCCACAGCCAGCTATGTGACAAACCACCCCCGACCCGGCACGTCCAAACGGCAATGGTGAGGAGCTGTTGTCTCAGCTGTTTTGTGGGTCACAGGTTCGGGATCAGCTGAACTGAAGCAGCTCTATGGAGAAGCTGTAATCAACAGGCTGGCCAGGCTACCGTTGACGGAGGCTTAGCCAGGGTCTGCCTCGAGATGGCTCCCCTGGAGGGCTACTGCTGGATACCCCGTTCCTCACCACTGCCGTGCCTCCCTAGGGCTGCTCGGGTGTCCTCCGGCCTCCCCCAGAGCTAGGAGCTAAGTCAGAGTGAGGCAGGAGCTGAGGTCGCCTCATGGCCCGTTGGCACTCGCTCAGTGTGGGAGGGTGTCACACACAAACACGGATGCCACGAGGTGGGGGCCACCAGGGGCTCACCATGGTAAGGAGGTTTGGGAATACATCTGTGAGTGACTGACTGGGGCAAGGCGGGGTGCCTTGGTCAGAGTGTTTGGAGGTCCTGCCGGGACGTGTGTAGTGGGGACAGTTGGTGTGAGAGAAACTAGGAGCTTGGGAGCACCCCAATCCCAGAACCGTGGGGCCGCATTTGCCCTAAGAGGCTGCAGACAGGCACTGCTGTAGACGCCCACCAGCTTTCAGGAGAAGCTGGGCTCCCAGACCCTTTGCTCTGCTGCCCATGGCGTTGTCGGGGCCGGAGGTGAATCACTGCCACCTGGGACAGGTAGGGCTCCCCTTCTCTCTTGCTAAGGGGAGGCCAGTGGTCGAGGAGGGGCATCTCGTCTGGACGCTGCACCTACAGACAGCAGCAGAAGCGGACATGACGAGGCGGCATCCTGGAGGGGCCGGAGAGCAGCTCTATGAATGCCGCGTTTCCGAAATCGCTTCTGGAGAGGGATGTGACACCCTGGAGAGAGACAGCTGGAATTAGCTGATAGAAATTTGAGGAAAGTTGGATTTAAGGTCATCCAGGGAGGTTCTCAGTCAACGCACAGAAGCTCTTTCCACACTCACAGGGTGGGAAGGGGAGGTGTTGGCAGTGGGAAAAGACAGGACGTCAGAGAATTTCTTGGTTCAGCAAAAATGGATTATTATCAACAACGGCACTACCGTTTTTTTCTGAGTTGGGTTTTCAAATGTAAGTTCTGAAGTGTACTCCCCAGGTAAGCATCGTGTGGTTCATCAGGGCACTTCCGAAATAACAACGATTAGAGACACTCCTGCCTACGAACAGTCACTAAAAACGCGGGACTATCCATTATGATTCTTTTCCGTTGTTTTCAAGGACTGGCTTCCTGAATATTCATTAAATTTATTACGTGCGAATGGGGTGGCCAAGGAGGAAACTGAGCAGACAAGAGACACCACGCACACAGTGGGTTCATCGGAAGTCTCTCGAGGGTCAGGTTCAGGCACGGGAGTCTGCCCATCAGGCACCGACACTGTGACCCTGTCAAGGGACAGGTTCAGGCACGGGGAGTCTGCCCATCAGGCACCAACACTGTGACCCTGTCAAGGGACAGGTTCAGGCACGGGGAGTCTGCCCATCAGGCACCGACACTGTGACCCTGTCGAGGGACAGGTTCAGGCACGGGGAGTCTGCCCATCAGGCACCGACACTGTGACCCTGTCGAGGGACAGGTTCAGGCACGGGGAGTCTGCCCATCAGGCACCAACACTGTGACCCTTCCAGGAAACGTCTTCTGCAGTAACATCTCACTTCCCCCACGAATCATTTCTGATTCTCAACATTCCACTAGATAATCGCGCGGGATTGTGCTAAAATGCGGTCACGTAAAGATATGTATGAAATCCTCCACATCCTTGAGGCGCCTTGTCTTGTATTTTTATTTAATTGCTTTCGACTTGTAACAATGGGGAAGTACTGAGCTGTGGAGGAACAGCGGTGGCCCGAACGGCAGACGATGTATCTATTATCTCGCGTGCATGAAGGTCGTCGACCTATGACCGTTGGGGTAGCAGAAACGTTAGAAGTCATGTGCAATCTAATCTTTACACAAATAAAGGAAAAGTATCACAATGCCTGAATAATGAAGACTCCCGGAGAAAAAGAAAGGCCTGTCCCCGAGGATGCTCTTCATTTTCTCCCCGCGCTCAGCACGGCCGCACGAGGCAGGATTCACTCCGGGCTGACACACGTATTAATGGTATTCTGGCTGGAAGAGAGTCGATGTTCTCCAGTGATTGCCCTGAGCAGCTGTGACTCAGTTCTCCTCTCCCTCACTCATTACTGCCTCATGTCAACTCCCGGAGACCATTGTTCCCTGAGAAACTGTCATCCAGGGTGAAATTAACTGTTTTCCCTTCCATTTCAACTGGGAATGTTTCATGTCCCTTACTTTTCAGAATACTCTGCTGTTTGCTGAAATCTTTTCGAAAGTGACAAAGAGGAGACGCACGCATTCTAAGCCAACGTGAAAGAAAGTTCGAACACAACTCGGAGGATTATAAAAGTCTTTGAGGCAGAAGTAAAAAGTGGAGATGCCACGGTTTGTGACAGCAAGGAATGTTTATTGCATGAACTGCCTCAGGTTTGTGGAGAAGTCACAGGAGGAAGTGGGGGGGGGGTGCATTCAGCCTCCATCACGTAGGAGAATTCCTCTCCGTTCACGGCCCCTGACCAGGCACTCGGTGGGCATTCAGGAAAGCAGTGCCCTCCAGCAGGAGCACGATTCAATCTCTCTGCCCGCATCAGCCTCCCCTTTCTATGGCACAGAGACACACGAGGAGCACCTCAGCCACACAGCATCCCAGCCAGCACTTCGGAAGACCCCGCACAGCCCTAAAAAGGGAATAAAGGGTCACGGTAGAATCCAGTGGGAGAAGAGCGTGGCAGGAGAAAGAGCAAAGACCGATCAGAGGCAGATGGTTCCTTTAAAGCCTCACTTTTGTCCTGTTTAACTATATCATTAGCTGTAGGATAACTTTAGATTTACAAAAATGTTAGAAGGGAGTACAGAGAGGACCCGCCTCGCCTCCAACCCACCCTCCTACTGTCAGCGCCTCCATTTACAAGGGCACGTTTGCCACAGCTGCGGAAGCGGCATGGAGCCGGTGGTGCCAGCTACACTCACTTTTATCTGGATTTCATTAGCTTTCCCTAATGCACTTTCCCGGCCCAGGATCCCACCAAGGACACCACCTCACACCTAGTTGTGGCGTCTCCCTAAGACCCTCCTTGCTGTGACAGTCTCTTAAACTTTCCTCGTTCTTGATGGCCTTGACAGTTTTGAGAAATACCAGTCAGGTATTTGGTAGAATGGCCTATAACTGGAATTGATCTGGTGGTTTTTTCACCGTCTACCCATCCCCCTTTTCAGACTGTAGTATGTGCATGTAAACTGACCTGTGTACATGTCTCTATCCCTAATTATCTATCTATCTATCTATCTATCTATCTATCTATCTATCTATCTATCTATCTAATCTATCTCTGTTCGTCCGTCTCTCCGTCTATCATCTATCTATCTATCTTTCTATCTCTCTCTATCTATCATCTATCTATCTGTCTATGTATCTAATCTATCTATCTATCTATCTATCTATCTTTCTATCTCTATCATCTATCTATCTGTCTATCTATCTATCTAATCTATCTATCTATCTATCTATCTATCTATCTATCTATCTATCTATCTTTCTATCTCTATCTCTCTCTCTATCATCTATCTATCTGTCTATGTCTATCTATCTATCTATCTATCATCTATCTCTCTATCTATCTATCATCTATCTATCTGTCTATCTAATCTATCTATCTATCTATCTATCTATCTATCTATCTATCTATCTATCATCTATCTTTTTATCTCTCTCTGTCTATCATCTATCTGTCTATCTATCTATCTATCTATCTATCTATCTATCTATCTATCTATCATCTATCTTTCTATCTCTCTCTGTCTATCTATCATCTATCTGTCTATCTATCTATCTTTCTTTCTTTCTATCTATCTATCTTTTTGTTTATCTACCTTTCTCTGTCTATATATCACCTATTTCTATTTCTGTCTATACATTTACCTCTAGCTATCTGTCATCTACCTCTATATTCTATCTCTGTATATCAACTATTCATATCTATCTCATTGATTATCTATGTTTGTCTATCTATCTCTTTGTCTGTCTGTTTATAACATCTATTTCTCTCTGTCTATACATTTGCCTCTATCTTTCATCTACCTTTCTCTATTATCTATCTCTACGTATCAGCCATGCATATCTACTAATTATTATCTATTACCTATCAATAATCTATCTTTCCTACAACCTCCCCCTCCAGCAGTGAGAAACCTGGGTTCCACCATCCACCATCCATTTCTGGTAATTTGTTTATCTCTCTATATAGTTGCAGGATTTTCATGAGAAACTGTAGTGCCGATGAGTGCTTTGAGCAGTGACCCTCAGCACCGCCAGCTCCCCGCTTGCTCCTGGTACATCCCGGTACAAGATGCTCTGACCCCACAACCATGCCAGGCTCACAGAAGGTGCCGGGGCCCTGGCACTCCGCACAGGCCCTGTGTGCCATTTCTGGGAGGAGAGCCACGACGTGTGCCTCCGTCAGGCACATCTATGTAAGGCAGATGGGTCCTGCTTCTGCCGGCCACCACCCAGCCCCAGCCCCCCAGGCACAGCTCTGCTACCTGCCCAGGCTGCCTCCGCAGAGCCCTGCTGCCCTGCCTCCCACACCCTGCCCAGTTCAAGTTAATCCCTTCCCACCGTGCTGTCCACACAGCCCTGCCACAGATCGCTCTCAATCCGTTTTCATGAATTAGTTCTAATGGTTGTGTTTAAATTTCAACTAACCAGTCTCCTAAAACCAATGAAGCTTTATACATTTTTTATTTATTTTGCTTTGTTTTCATGCCATGCTAATTAGAAATGACCTCTTTCTGGAAACTGAACGTAAGTGGAGGGACTCATTTGCCAAATAGAAAAGTGTGTGTTTTTTAAATTTGTTTGTTTTGTTTTCCCTCTATGAAGTGGACGTTTTCCTCATGTGATTAGAGAAAAGAATGAGGCTGTGGTGAGGATTTCTGAGACAAATGCAGGGCGCTCTGAGTGGGGAGGGCCTGGGCTTTGCACCAAGACTCTAACGAGGGTGACTCTCCATGAAGGCGCCAAGTCTCTAACAGAAGCAGATACGTTCTTCAGCCTACTTGCTCTTCCCCATCAGCGTTCTGAGACGTGTAATTATTGTATTACATGTGTATGTTTAGCTACTTCTAGCCTGAAATGGCTCTCGAGCATAAAAGAATTGCACTTCAAAAAATGAAAAGCTTTATAGAGCCATTTACTATGAAGTGTGTTATTCTTTGTTTATTTCCAAATAAACTACCATTCAATCAATGGCTTTTCAAGATGGCCTATCAGACCTGGTTTCTTTTTGGCTTAAGAATATGCATAAAATATATTGCTACAAATTCCAATCAACTTAATCATCATCAAAAGTAATAAGCTTCCACATTTGCACTATCAAAGGCCATTAATATCAGTTTTGAATATCAGAATTCATTAAGCTCACATGAATGGCCTTTCTCATGCTAGATGCATGGAGCCCTCCTGAAGTTCCCGACAGCACACTGCTCATTTAGTTGTGAATTCTGAGGCAAAGACTCTAACTCTGGACCATGCATTCAGTTATGGAGGGAAAATTACCCTCGACTAGAATATCACTGAAGGAAGAAATAGAAGCTCTGAAATGTCTCTTCTCAATAATGTTGGGAAAGGAAGGTTGGGACGTTCATCCCCATGCAACTTGGAGAAAACACGACATGAGGATTCAATTGCTAATGTTGATTGCTTATATTATAGAATTAGTTTAAAATTTTTTGGTGTCTAAAATATGGCCAAGTCAGAGCAGTAAGTTCTGATTTTGAGTTCTCTGCTCTAAAGGAAAAGGACCGTGCATGAGATTTTATAAGGACTCAGAGCAGAGACACAGCTCCTCCTGTGCCTGAGAAATGGGGCTGCATGAGCCCTGATGGAGCCGGGAACTTGCTGAGGAGCAGGCAGAGGCATCCAGGAGGTGGCCCCCTCCCCTGGGAGGACAGAGGCACAGAACCAAGCAAGATGGGCCTCATGACTTGGGGCCAAGATCACTCACTCACTCAGCCAGCAAAAACACTGGAGGAAAATAAAACAGTGTCAGACTAGTGCTTTTCTGTGATGTATCAGCCAGAGGCTGGACAGCAAAGGAAAGAGGCTGATGAGGAAACCAAGGAATCATGGCTCTTGACTCTCACGGTGTCTCATCCACAAAGCCCTGGCATCACTCCCGGCAGATGCCCTGGCCTGGCCCAGGCTGGGATGGACAAATCCAACATGGGACTCTTATTTGGGAGAGGGCAATCAAAGCTGGAAATGCTTGCCCGGAACGGCCTTGCAGACTACAATTCTCATTCTAAGAGTACTTTTAACATCTAACCTACAACAAAGGAAAGCTGGGCAAGTATTTAAAAAGGGAGGAAAGGGCAGGAAAAATTCAACCCCGACCTCGAGGAGACTATAATCTGAGCTCTGCTGCTTCCTGGAGCTGCTTCGGTCTCCAGCTCAGAGTCCAGCAAACACTAAAATGCAATTGAACACTCAGTTCATACTCGTTTTTCTAATTAGCTGCCTCTTTCGTTTGATTAATATTGCTTCCTAATTCAATTGTAAATTGTATTTCTAGTTTATATTTCCCTTGTCCCACCTGGTGACCTGGTGACCATCTTCATTAATCATATTGTAGCTTTTTAATGAATCTCAAATGCCAATTTATGGTGAACAAGGCTTGATATTAAGGCATGTTCATAACTCATTCATACTCCAATAATTATGGGTTTATTTTCTGTAACTATCTATAATGTACACCAAAAAATAAAAGATTTCCCCTAAAATGTAACGGGGCAGGACTGTGTTTACATGGATTTCCGAGGATGGGGGGAGTTTGTAATTTGTGTTTGGAATTTCTATTTCACTGGCCGAGCCCAAACACTGGGCACCCGCGTTTTGCAGTCCTGTGCTCTAGAATCTACTGTAAACAGATTCTTCTAATTGCTTGACATTAAACTCAAACTTGTGTTTTTGTGTCTGCTCACATATAAAATGTCTTTGGAAAAACACAGAGAATCGTTCGTTAGAGCTACTTCTCCTCCTGTGTCTGAGTCCAAATGGCCAATTTAAGAGAACACCTCTGAGCACGTGACACCCTGGGCGGCAGGAGCAAATCCAGGATTTCCGATTCTGCTGGCCGGGATGAAACCCGACCAGGCACTGAACGGGCTTTTGTGTGTGTTTTTGTTGCTGTTTCCGTTACTTGGCAGAATCTCTTTTGTCTTTGGCTCTGTTACATTCCCATCTCTTTGTTTTCATAAGTGGAATGGCATTTGTAGGCTAAGCCAAGGACCCAAAGGGAGGCTGTGTGGGGTCACGTCGTGACGTAGTCAGCGGCTGCCCACCACGTCTTTGGCATCCCAAATCGAAATTTCCAATGGCAAATAAGCAGGCATGCTTGAAATCCGTAAGCCTGCACCCCGCCTCATTGCCCTTCCACACAACATTGCTTCTCCTTGACAGGTCGCGAGCCTCCAATCAATGCTGATAGGCACGAGAACCCTCGGGCGTCCCTGCAATCTAGGATTTCCCGCCATGTTACTTGCTGCTCTAATTACTCTTTCTTCATGGAAAATATTACAAGTGGCTTGGTTAAGCACACCCTAAACTGGCCACGTTGCTGTCCTTGTAAAAACCAGCAAGTGCTCCGATTTTTACAACCCTAAGCATGACTTTTCTCTGGAAATTTGTATCCACAGAGTCTCTGGATAACAATAGATTGATGACAATTATCTTGAGTCAGGCTTCTCATGAAAAAGTGCTTGCAAACCTCACAGCCAAGATCATGGTGTTTGCACCAGAAAAAGTCAGGAAAAGGAATGGATGGGGCGGTCCAAGGCTGGATGAAGCCCCCGGAGCAGCCCAGCCTTCTGCTCTGCAGCCCTCCTAGTCAGCTCTTCACCTCCAGGCATTCAGGGGCCACATCCACCCTGCCTTACCCCAGCCTCTTACCTGGATGGGGGAGGTGGGGGTCATGCTTCTCACTCTTCTCATGATACCACTGCGGAGGATCGCTAATAAAAGTAGTTAATAAGCACTTGGTAAGCACCTGAGTTACTAAAGAGCAGGGTTATGATGTCAGCATAAATAATGAGACGCTGAGGTCACTGGCGCTCGGGCAGACACGTTCAAAAGCTGTCCCTGAGGCTTACCACTGTGCTCAGGGAAATCAGAGCCCTGCTCCACATGCGAGGAAAGCAGGATATCCTAAACAGCCCTGGTCCCCTATGCCAGTCACATCCAACCTGAAATAAAATAAGAAGGAAGAACCATGTTTCCAGTGTGTTTCCACCAGGATTTGTCCTTGCAGACCTCAGAGATCAACTCAAGCTAATTCAAATAGAAGATAACTTCCCAGAAGACGTTGGGTTACAGAATCACGGGGGTAACCAGGACTACAGGTGGCAGAGCAGGCAGACAGACGCCAGGACCTGCTCCTGGGAGGAAAGTCAGTTACCAGCACCTGTTCCTGGGAGGAAAGTCAGTCACCAGCACCTGCTCCTGGGAGGAAACTCAGCTACCAGGACCTGCTCCTGGGAGGAAAGTCAGACACCAGGACCTGCTCCTGGGAGGAAACTCAGACACCAGGACCTGCTCCTGGGAGGAAAGTCAGACACCAGGACCTGCTCCTGGGAGGAAAGTCAGACACCAGGACCTGCTCCTGGGAGGAAACTCAGACACCAGGACCTGCTCCTGGGAGGAAACTCAGTCACCAGGACCTGCTCCTGGGAGGAAAGTCAGACACCAGGACCTGCTCCTGGGAGGAAACTCAGACACCAGGACCTGCTCCTGGGAGGAAAGTCAGACACCAGGACCTGCTCCTGGGAGGAAACTCAGACACCAGGACCTGCTCCTGGGAGGAAACTCAGCTACCAGGACCTGCTCCTGGGAGGAAAGTCAGACACCAGGACCTGCTCCTGGGAGGAAACTCAGACACCAGGACCTGCTCGTGGGAGGAAACTCAGCTACCAGGACCTGCTACTGGGAGGAAAGTCAGACACCAGGACCTGCTCCTGGGAGGAAAGTCAGACACCAGGACCTGCTCCTGGGAGGAAACTCAGCTACCAGGACCTGCTCCTGGGAGGAAAGTCAGACACCAGGACCTGCTCCTGGGAGGAAAGTCAGACACCAGGACCTGCTCCTGGGAGGAAAGTCAGACACCAGGACCTGCTCCTGGGAGGAAACTCAGACACCAGGACCTGCTCCTGGGAGGAAACTCAGACACCAGGACCTGCTCCTGGGAGGAAAGTCAGACACCAGGACCTGCTCCTGGGAGGAAAGTCAGACACCAGGACCTGCTCCTGGGAGGAAACTCAGACACCAGGACCTGCTCCTGGGAGGAAACTCAGTCACCAGGACCTGCTCCTGGGAGGAAAGTCAGACACCAGGACCTGCTCGTGGGAGGAAACTCAGCTACCAGGACCTGCTCCTGGGAGGAAAGTCAGTCACCAGGACCTGCTCCTGGGAGGAAAGTCAGTCACCAGGACCTGCTCCTGGGAGGAAACTCAGTCACCAGGACCTGCTCCTGGGAGGAAACTCAGTCACCAGGACCTGCTCCTGGGAGGAAAGTCGGACACCAGGACCTGCTCCTGGGAGGAAAGTCGGACACCAGGACCTGCTCCTGGGAGGAAAGTCGGACACCAGGACCTGCTCCTGGGAGGAAACTCGGACACCAGGACCTGCTCCTGGGAGGAAACTCAGTCACCAGGACCTGCTCCTGGGAGGAAAGTCGGACACCAGGACCTGCTCCTGGGAGGAAAGTCAGACACCAGGACCTGCTCCTGGGAGGAAAGTCAGACACCAGGACCTGCTCCTGGGAGGAAACTCAGACACCAGGACCTGCTCCTGGGAGGAAACTCAGTCACCAGGACCTGCTCCTGGGAGGAAAGTCAGACACCAGGACCTGCTCCTGGGAGGAAACTCAGTCACCAGGACCTGCTCCTGGGAGGAAAGTCAGTCACCAGCACCTGCTCCTGGGAGGAAAGTCAGACACCAGGACCTGCTCCTGGGAGGAAAGTCAGACACCAGGACCTGCTCCTGGGAGGAAAGTCAGACAACAGGACCTGCTCCTGGGAGGAAACTCAGTCACCAGGACCTGCTCCTGGGAGGAAAGTCAGACACCAGGACCTGCTCCTGGGAGGAAACTCAGACACCAGGACCTGCTCCTGGGAGGAAACTCAGTCACCAGGACCTGCTCCTGGGAGGAAAGTCAGACACCAGGACCTGCTCGTGGGAGGAAACTCAGCTACCAGCACCTGTTCCTGGGAGGAAAGTCAGACACCAGGACCTGCTCCTGGGAGGAAACTCAGTCACCAGGACCTGCTCGTGGGAGGAAACTCAGCTACCAGGACCTGCTCCTGGGAGGAAAGTCAGTCACCAGGACGTGCTCCTGGGAGGAAACTCAGTCACCAGGACCTGCTCCTGGGAGGAAAGTCAGACACCAGGACCTGCTCCTGGGAGGAAAGTCAGACACCAGGACCTGCTCCTGGGAGGAAACTCAGTCACCAGGACCTGCTCCTGGGAGGAAAGTCAGTCACCAGCACCTGCTCCTGGGAGGAAAGTCAGACACCAGGACCTGCTCCTGGGAGGAAAGTCAGACACCAGGACCTGCTCCTGGGAGGAAAGTCAGACAACAGGACCTGCTCCTGGGAGGAAAGTCAGACACCAGGACCTGCTCCTGGGAGGAAAGTCAGACAACAGGACCTGCTCCTGGGAGGAAACTCAGACACCAGGACCTGCTCCTGGGAGGAAAGTCAGACACCAGGACCTGCTCCTGGGAGGAAAGTCAGACACCAGGACCTGCTCCTGGGAGGAAACTCAGACACCAGGACCTGCTCCTGGGAGGAAACTCAGTCACCAGGACCTGCTCCTGGGAGGAAAGTCAGACACCAGGACCTGCTCCTGGGAGGAAACTCAGCTACCAGCACCTGTTCCTGGGAGGAAAGTCAGTCACCAGGACCTGCTCCTAGGAGGGAAGACGCAATTGTCCGCGCAGCTGGGCAAAGATGTTGCGCCTCTTGCCGGGCACTGCTAGCTGTGAACTGGACCCTCTCAGGCTGTAGCATTCAGCACTTTGGCCAGCTCAGAGCCACAGGTGGGCTGTGTTCTGAAGCAGAGTCCAGGTGGCATGACTGCACTGAGCTCGGAGCATGACTTGGCGGGAAGCCAGCTTGTCTGTTAGAAGGTGGGTCAGGTCGCACAGGGAAGGTTTCAGGGGCCTGGGGCTCAAGGATTGAGGACATGAGGGACCACTCAGGTCAGTTTCCTCTGTACACAGATGTCACCAACACACACAAGGAGTGTGTCTGCGGGTGCCGTGTCCCCTGTGTCCAAACCACCTGATGAAACAAGCTCATGGGCAGGACTGCAAGGGCGTGACGAGGCCACGGAGCGCTCAGGCTGCAGCTCACCTGGAGCTTAGCACCTGGCACCGTGAAGCTGAATTCAGATGCCTTGTGAATTTCCCAGGTGTCCTGGCTTCCTAAGGCTGTGGTAACAGAGTGCTACAATCTGGGAGCCCTGAAACAGCAGGAATGGGTTCTCTCCTTGTTCTGCAGCGGAAGTCGGAATTCCACATGTCCGCAGTGCGCTGGGCCCTCCAGAGGCTCCAGGGTTGGGCCCGCCTCACTTCCTCCTGTGGCCAGGACCCCCAGCCATGTGACCCTGGCATTCCTCGGTTCCTGGCTGCATTCCTGCCATCTTCACCTCTGTCACCCCATGGCCTCATCCTTCACTCTGTGCCTCTGTCTGTGTCTTCCTCTTCTTAGAAGGACACCCCCATGATTGGATTTAGGGCCAACCTGGTCCAGGATGACCTTCTCTTAAGCCAGTTGCCTGTGTGCAGCCCCTGTTTCTAATTAGGTTATGTGCACGGTTTCCAGGTGTGTGTGTTTCTGGGACCCTGCTCAGCCCAGGGCGGCACATTGTGAAGAGCACCCTGGGCAGCAAGTTTGGAGACCCGAGCTGAGGTCCTGGCTTCAGCAGGGCTTACCCTCCAGGCTTTACTGCAGCATGTGGGCACTGAGGCAAGCAACACCCCAGGTCCTTAAGTGCTGGGGATCTTGAGTCTGTGGACTCGCTGGGCTCAGCTACGGTCTCCGCCGTCCTCCGTGATGACTGCTATGCAAACTGGCTGTCTTAGTCTGCGTGCTCTTCCATTGTCAAATAGCACAGACTGGGTGGCTTAAACACAAGAATCTGCTTACTCACTCATTGATTTATTTATTCGAGTCGGGGTCTCTCTCTTTTCCCCAGTCTGAGTGCAGTGGTGCAGTCTCGGCTCACTGCAGGGTCGACCTCCCGGGTCAAGGCCATCCTCCCTGCTCAGCCTCCCAAAGAGCTGGGACCGCAGGTACATGCCACCATACTTGGCTAATATTTTGTATTTTTTGTAGAGACAGGGTTTTACCACGTTGCCCAGGCTGTTCTGGAACTCCTGGGCTCAAGCAATCCACCTGCATCAGTCTTCCGAACAGATTTACATTCTGGGTTCTGAAGGCTGAATGTCCAAGCTCGTGGCACCTCGGGGCTGGTTTCCCCCGGGGCCTCTCTCCTTGGCTTATGGATGGCGCCCCTGGCTGCACCTGCATTTGACCTTTCCTCGACCGTGTGCCCAAAGCTCCCTTCTTATAAGGACACCAGCCAGACTGGCTCTGGGGCCCTCCCAACAGCTTCCCTGTAACTTACCCTCTCTGAAGGCCCCGCCTCCAAATGCAGTCACCTTCTGAGGTCCTGGGGGTTGGGCCTTCAACTGACGCGTTTGGGGGACAGAATTCAGCCCATGACTGTGGCAGTTTCTGAATACCCCATTGCCTCTCACAGCCTTTGTGAGTTAGAACAACCCAAAGACACTTTTAAATGATCTAGAAATCCCACAAGCTGTGTGATCTACACTCAACATTGTCATGCTTCATGAGAATCATTTCACAAATACGTAAATGTGCCGGGCATGCCATCAACAACAGAGAGTGCAGAGGACTGGGGTTGCGAGACACCCACAAAACAGGGAAGGCCTGGCACAACCACACGGCGTTTCTGGAATCACGCAACACTGAGCAAAGGGTTCTGTTTTCAAACTGTTTTTGTTTTTTTTGTATTCTTGCAGTGAGCTGAGATCGCTCCACGGCACTCTGACTGGGAGACAGAAAGAGACACTGACTCGTATAAATAAATGAATAAATACGTAGATATGTTTTGTTTAAGCTGCCCAGTCTGTGCTATTTTATTATGGCACTATTTTCATTTTGTAATATTATTATTATTATCTTAGAGACAGAGTCTTGCTCTGTCACCCAGGCTGGAGTGCAGTGGCACAATCTTGGCTCACTGCAACCTCCATCTCCTGGGTTCAAGCGATTCTCCTGTCTCAGCCTCTTGAGCAGCTGGGATTACAGGTGCCCACCACCACACCCGGCTAATTTTTGTATTTTTTTAGTAGAGATGGGGTTTCACCATGTTGGCCAGTCTGGTCTTGAACTCCTGACCTCAAGTGATGCACCCACCTCAACCCCCCAAAGTGCTGAGATTACAGGCGTGAGCCACCGCACTCAGCCAACCACATAAGGGGTGTGGGTATATTATGAAAAGGTGAAGCATTACTTTGAAGAGTTGTTTCTGGAATAAATCCTGGTTTACATATGGCCAAATCCAATTCCTCTCACCTGAGTGGGTCAACTCTTATCTGCAGGCCATGCAGACCACCAGCAGGAGGAAGAACGAACGTGTGGAATGTGGGCACGGAAGGGGCAGGGCCCTGGCCCTGACCTCTTACTCCAGCCAGGAACCCCTCTCTTCTCCTCCACTGGAGAGGGTCGAGGGTATCCCCTAACATCTACGAGTTGACCCCTGAAATGTGTGAGTAAAGCTGGCCTCGTGCATCATGCTGGGAGGATAAACATCACACCAGCCGCGCCAGCCTCAGCAGCGCTGGACCAGAGCTCAGGTCCTTTAGGTGATTGCCAGCCCCTGCCCAGGCTTCTGTCCCTCAGAGGAGAGTCAGTTCCTCAACATCACCCTCTCCTCTCCTCTCCCTTCCCACCCCACTCCCTCTGCTATGAGCAGGAGTTTAAGAAGAATTGGGATTATTTATCTCTTACTTCCTGATATTTAACTCAAAATCCACGAGAAGTGTGACACATATTCTTAAGTAGATAATTTTCATGAACCAAATAATCTGGGGTACAATGTCAGCAATGCTTTTACTCTCCCATGATAACCAATAAAACATACCCATTTCCAAACCCTGACAAAATCTGTAGGCCTCTGTTTTATTAACAGTTAGAATATTCCAATAACATGACACAGAAAACTCCCTGGTACACACGCAATGTTTTCCCAACCTAACGAAACTAGGTAATCACAAATAGAACTTGAGGAAATTGGCTTTAACTTGCCCATCATTTTTTTTCTTAATTATTTCATACAGATATGGAATTATTCTTGAAGGTAATCACTTACCTTCTGTTGGCTTTCATACAGTTGCATTTTGAAAAATACCTAACTATGAAATTCAGTATTGTAGCGCTGATCACCAGTGTTACAGACTGAAGTGCATCTCCCCAAAGTTCATGTGCTGGAGCCCTAAGCCGTGATGTGAGAGTGTTTGGAGGTGGGGTCTTGTGGAGGTGGTTGGTGTTAGATGAGGTCATGAGGGTGGGCCCCTGTCAATGGGATTAGTGCCCTATCAGAACAGCTCTCTTCTCTGCCATGTGAGGAAGCCGTGAGAAGGCGGCCGTCTGCAAGCCAGGAAGAGAGCCCTCGCTGGGGAGCAACCCGGCCAGGCCTCGATCTGGGACACCCAGCCTCCAGAACTGCTGGTAAAGCCGCCCAGCCATGGGATTCTGTTATGCTAGCCCCAGCAGACTATGACAACTAGGTTATATTGGCATTCACTAATTCACTCATTCTCTAATAGACTTACTGATATTTCGGCATGTATATACACACACATCATCCCTGTCCCTTATCTGGGCTACAGAAACTAACAATGTGGAAAGCAGCTCCAATGGCTCTGGTTGTTTTTTATTCTCTTTTCTTTTCTTTTGAGATGGAGTCTCACTCACTCTGTTGCCCAGGCTGGAATGAAGTAGCTCAGCTCACTGCAACCTCTGCCACCTGAGTTCAAGCGATTCTCCTGCCTCAGCCTCCTAAGTAGCTGGGATTACAGGTGCCCACCACCAAGCCCAGCTAATTTTTAAAATATTTTTAGTAGAGATGGGGTTTCACCATGTTGGCCAGGCTGGTGACCTCAAGTGATCAGCCTCCCAAAGTGCTGGGTTTACGGGCATGAGCCACCACGCCTGACCTGCTTCCAATTTTATTTAAATCCCTCCTCCTTTCAGCCTAGTCCAACAGCTGAAATTATAGATGAAGAATCCTGAAACTTTTTAAAGGGACTTTTAGATTGCAGGAGCCACCCTCAATAGCCTCACGGCTATACAGGTATCAACAGTTTGTTTTCATTTTCATATGACTCGGGAGGCTGGGGAGGGAACATGATTCAGCCCCCACAGAGGGCTTCGTGTGTCCCTACCTGGTTTCTTTCACCATCCTTAGGCATCTGCTGTGTCACCTGTCACCCCTGGTGACAACAATCACATCCACACACTTCCTTCCGACTGCTCACCTCCCTTCAGCTACACTGCCATCTCTTCCAGAACATTCTTCACCAGACCCTTTGGAATAAGGTCGAACCTTACTGTCTGCCCTCTCCTGCTCACCATTCAGACCTTTACAGAATGCCCCATGATCCCAGAGTTATACATTTGGTACAAACTTCCTTCAGCATAAAACACTCTTCTTCTCACAAAGTAAAAATGAAATGGCTTCTAATTTGTATGTTTTACTTAACAAGATATCATGAATTTAGTCTTTCTTTACACAAAAATCTTAGTGTCTGCACAATTAACCAACCAGTGAAATTGTATTCATATTCCATTTAGAGTGTCTCTTTCTATTCTTTTTTTTAAAGATTATAGATGATCCTGAGATGAAAATCACTGTAGGTAAGTTTTTATAAGTGAAATTGTTGGGATAAGGTGTTTGCATATTTTTAAACTTTTGATATCTATTTATTGTCAAATTACCCTCTAAAATCTGTATTGCCTCACACAACCATTTCACCAACAGTAAATGTTTCTTCTGGCCTTTGACAAGACCATATATTTCCTTTAAAATAACTCCATTAGAGATTTAAACCTTTAAAAAGCATCCCTTTACTTAAATTGGGCTTTACTTCATTGGAGTAGAGCTTGGATAGATACAACATATTTGACTCCCTCCCTTGTAAATTGCCTGTGTATAGTGTGCACATGCTTTTCAGGAGGGTGACACAGCTTGGAGTTTATTGCTTGTTCTACTTAAGAGAATAAATTTGGAAACTAAACCAGCCTGAGTTTGCCAGCCCAGAGCTTTGTGTGACTGTGGGGTACAGGACCTCTTCCAGTTCGTTTTAATCCTTAAGGTGGGTGAACATTTTGATGTGTTGTCAGGATGAAACGGGATAATGAAACCTTAGGACACGACTGGCCACTTGATGTCAATTAATTTATCTGGTGAACATTTATTTAGGTTTTATTTTGCATTGACCACTTTCCCAGGTGCTCGGTGAGCCTGGCTGAGCAGAGGACAGAGCCTGCCCAGGTCCACAGCCCTTTCCCTCATGAGGGGCACTCACTTCTGTCCATTATTTTGCTTCTACTTATTTTTTCGAACACAGTCTTATATACTGATCTGTTTGTTTCTCACCTTCTCCACCCCCCACTGACATGTTAAAGGGTAGTTTGCAGGGAAAATGCAGACTTCGGATAACCCAGCCTTGGCTTGTCTCAGCTGTCACTCACCAGCTCTGAGACGAGGAAGTGACCTCTCTGTGATGTGGTTCCCTTGTCCATGCAATGAGAGTCTCGTGATTCTCTTTCCACTCCCTCCTGGCTTTCTGGCTCTTCTCCTGCCCCTGAGTTACTGCTCTTCGGCCTCTTTCTGTCTCCTTCAGGAAGGTCCACTGGGTTTCCGATACTGAGCCCCCCCCTTACCCTCACTGTAATCCTGTTCATTCCCATCACTTCACATTCATATTTTAAGATCCCATCAGGAACCTTTACTTGGACATCCAAGAAACACCTGAGCCATCATTTTCTACTTCCCTCTCTTCTCTGGACCCAACCGAATATACCGTCACCTATTATGTTCTAAATCTCAGCAAGGGGTCACCTGGTTGCTCCAAGCTAGAAAGCCACATCTGATTTTTCTTTTCACTGAAGATTGGGCAGACACATCTATCTCACCGTGTTCAGTGTCTGTTGCGCCCTCGGTACCCCTGGACTGTCACCAAACCTCCTGATAACTGCTGCAATCTGAGCTGCGCCCCCCACCAGAATTATCTGTCTGTGGCACGTTTCAGCGCAACCGTCAAGTGTTATGGTGAAACAGCTGGGGCGCGTGTCCCAGCACGCTGCTGTGAGTCTCTCAAGACAGAGCCCGCCTGTGCTTTCCATTCTTCACTACAAATAGGGATAAATAGGATCGTTTCCTGTGTTGTGTGCTGCTCAACTTCTCGACCCTTAGCCTCCAATCAGACATACAGTGTGTGGTAGACACACAACAAATGGTTCTGGAAGCATTGCAGTGCACGCTCACTGTCGTAGGAGCTGGGTGACCCTGGAGTTGGTGTATTTTGCAGTTCTCATGATGGGTGCCAGTGTGACCCAGGGCACTGCAGCACATCACACTTTAGAGAAAGGCAGTGATCTTCACAAGTGTCATGCACCCTATCAACCTGAGCTCGAGGCAATTCAGAATTTGCACATCGGATGGTTTTACACCATTGCCAATGGCTTTATATTGCTGTGAAGCTGGATTTGGGTGCTTGTCACAATGGAAATCAGGTACTGCATGGACATCCACGTGACTGGATAGAGGAAACTGGTGTCTGATGCTGAGGTTTGAGAAGCTGTGCAGTGCATGGCACATGTAGCCATCCCATTCATCAAGATTTGCAGTCAAGTCTTCTGGTCTACAAGCTCTTTGAGAAAATTGCTGCAACCCACACATCACGGACTGAGAAGTTTAGGAACCTCTAGAAATAGTTTGACTTAGTGGTTCCTAAGCCGGGTGATTTTGCCCCCAGGGGGCATCTGCAGT
This sequence comes from Saguinus oedipus, assembly GCA_031835075.1. Lineage (NCBI taxonomy): Eukaryota > Metazoa > Chordata > Mammalia > Primates > Cebidae > Saguinus > Saguinus oedipus. Next base: position 45,828,163 of record CM063182.1, read on the forward strand.
TTACTGATGCCAAAGATGAATTCTGTTATTCAGTCACACTCTAGCAATCAATGTGCACACTGTAAGGCCTCTGTTGTTTCGATGCTTATTATTTGTATATGATCTGTGGGAGTTCTCTACCGAGAACTAAATGCAGAAGCAGAGACGTAACAAACCGTGCAATTGCTGGTCGTTGGAAGAACAATACCACGATGGACATCTGTGCGGTGCTTCACCTTCCGCTAATGGGGAGGGAGTATTTCAAGTGTGTCAAATATTTGGGAAGTCATTTGAAGGACAAAACATAAAAAGCAACTTTCCTGGCTCTGAGGTGGCTTATTTCTGATGAGGGTATAACTAGCAAGTAAAGATTCTCCTTTGGGCTTCACTGAAGTAGAATGTCTGTATATTGTAACCAATAACGATTTAAACTAACATGCTTCACGTGATCCTGTTCAGGGCCCCGGGCTGATAAGAGAAGCATTAATCATAAATATGAGAAACTAATACTTTAAGTCCTGACTTTGAGAATCCTATTAGTCTCCTGTCCCCTGACTAATGACGTACAGTCAAGGAGGCTTGTTCATGTAAATATGTGTTTTGTCAGTAATGCAAAACCTGATCTCTCTCTTGAAACTTCAGCTCCACTCACACGTGCAAAATTTATGTGGGATCAAGTGAAAACGACATGCCAAGCATGATTAAAAAGCTGATGGAAATAAGATAGGCATTGCTATTTGCTTGGCTTTGCTGAGGTCTTAATTAAAATAGGAAAATTTCCCCAGCGTAACATGTTTGCAAGATTATAAACATAATTGCTTCTTACAAATTATAGAAAGTTATTAATGGAAGTAATGAAATAATAATCTTAATATATAAGTGTAACAGTATCTTTAGTCACCTCTAACATAATCTTAATAATCTTAACATATAACTATAATATTTGTAATAATACATAATTATTAATAACCTTAATATATAATTATAACAATATTTTTGCACATTTAAGGGGGATAAAAGCTGTAATTCCTCCTGAGGAAAGGTGAAAGCTGTCTGTGTGGGCTGTGTATAGGAACTGCTTCTGGGAAAGGAGGGGACATAAGGTAGTCTTACAGAGTGATGCTCTAATGATGTTAAAGCATAGTGTGGTAACTCCATCAGGAAGGAAGGATGCATCTTGCAAAAGGTTATGAAGATGTATCTGACTTTGAACTATTGCAGGTGGCAAAGAAGTCAGGGAGCTGTGGGTGCTGATGTTGGGAGTGAGGTGAATTCAGCTACGTCACAACTTAGTCACTTTTTCGACTGTGATCAAATGTATAGAAAATAAGATTTAACAGCTTAACCGTTTTAAAATGTTAAACTAGGAGCATTTAAAACACATCTAGTTCCGGAAACTTCATCCCTCCGAAAGGATAGCCAACTTGCCTTTGTTTAGAGTACTTCTTATGGTGAATACAATTTATTTACGAAGTGCTCCAATCCAAGGAATGGCAAGCTGTGTTTAACAAGGCTTTACCGTGTTTATTTACTGAAGAATGCTAGATGGGAGGGTTGCACAAAGTTAGTTTTAACGTTGTGCTCAGAATAAGGTCACCACCAACACAAACCAGTGATCTTTGTTTTTTGTGGATTTACATGATTGGGATAAGATGATCTATAACTGAAAACAAAGCTTAAATATGTCTGGGAAGAAAGCAGCAATATTCCAGGCTTAAAATGCAATATTACAGGCTGCTTAGCAGCTAAAGAGGGTTTATGCTGAAGAACGGTGGATGTAATTTCTTGGAAAAAATTATAAGCAAAAGGATTGAATTTAATCTAATATCACCACTAAAGCTTGCTGCAATCGTAGGCAGCATTTGGGAGGCACCGAGGGCCAAGAAGATGATCCTGAATTAGCATAGCATACAAATCAGCTTTTCGATTTTTACCAGATTATCGGCATTACTGGCTAATGCTGGTGTGTTCAGCTACATGCAATAAGCACTCTCTGGCATCATAGTTCTGTGGCGTAAAATATCCTCAAAGCACATTTTAATTGTTTTAACAAGATAAAGTGTGCTATTTTTGCATGAATAATATTATCAGTATTCCATTAAATCTCTTCATTTATTATCACTAATGCTACTTAAAAGAGATGTTAATAGAGTAATTCATTCTCATACCATAACCCTGGTCAGGAGTCCACAGTGGTTCATATTCATTATGCTGAGCTAAGAGGGGGCTTCTGCTATAATATCACTTAATTTATATTCTGAAAAAATGCTCTGGGGACAAGTCACTCTCATGCATTAGAGTTCCATCTAAATCACAATATTCGAAGGCAAGGGGGATGGCAGATAGCTGTGAAACTGCTCCTCTGTGGGCTCTTGGCCTTCAGGACACACCAGTGAAAGCTCAATCCCAGTGAACTCGTCTAAACATACAATTTACCTGTGCAAATCAAGTTTGCATTTACATGTTACATGCTAAGATTTAAAAAGTACTGGTTACATGGCATAGCATTTATCAACCACATGACCTTCTTCATAACTAGATGATGAAGATATGGCCAGCAACTGCCTTTGAAAAGTGTGATCACCTACTGCCTCTGGCTGTCTCCTTTATCAGAGAATGAGGGTGTGTGTGTGTGTGTGTGTGTGTGTACATGCACACCTGTGTGCATTAGCATTAGGAGTTGCATATGATAAGCAATGCATGCAAAAACGAAGTTCCCATTCTTTTACAAAAGGAACTCTAAATACACACATAATTCAGTGTATCACAATGTAGGCATATGTATGGCACAGTTACTAATTTTGAAATGTCAGTATATTTTACACCAACTCATTGGATCAGCCATTGTTTTAGTGTCATGTAATACTTTAGAAGTACTTTTAAACACGTTAAAAAGTGCCTGGAGACTTTTAATGAGTAATTTAAATTTATAGTCTTCACAAAGCATAACATTGTTGAGACACACAACAAGCACAAATCTTAGTTTCCGGACTCAGAGGGTCCAGGGAAGTCTCTTTATTTTGCACAGATGTAATCCACATCCAACAGATTAAATGACAACAAAATCACTTAACTAAGAAGTCGTGTTAGTGAAAATTGGTGATAAATGCAAAATAAATACCTTTTCCACTCATAGGTTTAGTGTGAGATGTCTAGAAAGGAAAAATGGTAATAAGGAACAAAATTCAGAGTGATACAGAATGAGGTCCTGAAGTTAGAGCAAGTCCTTTCTTAAGTAGGTTAGGAAATGGGAGGGAGGTGTTGGTGCTGGTGAAGATAGTGCTGGTGTTGGCAGGGAGGTGGAGTGGTTGGTGGTGGTGGTGTTATTGGTGGTGGTGGCGGTGGTGGTAGTGGTGGTGATGGTGGTTGTGACAATGGTGGTGGTGAGTGGTGGTGGTCATGATGATGGTGGTGGTGGTGGTGGTGGTGATGGTGGTAATGTTGATGTTATTGTTTGTGGTAATGGTGGGGCTGATGGTGATGGTACGGGCGGCAGTGGTGTCTGGTGTTATTAGTGCTGATGATGGTATTGTTGGTAATAATGGAGGTGGTGGTGGTGGTGGTGGTGGTAATGTTGATGTTATTGTTTGTGGTAATGGTGGGGCTGATGGTGATGGTATGGGCGGCAGTGGTGTCTGGTGTTATTAGTGCTGATGATGGTATTGTTGGTAATAATGGTGGTGGTGCTGGTGGTGGTGGTAATGTTGATGTTATTGTTTGTGGTAATGGTGGGGCTGATGGTGATGGTATGGGCGGCAGTGGTGTCTGGTGTTATTAGTGCTGATGATGGTATTGTTGGTAATAATGGTGGTGGTGGTGGTGGTAATGTTGATGTTATTGTTTGTGGTAATGGTGGGGTGATGGTGATGGTATGGGCGGCAGTGGTGTCTGGTGTTATTAGTGCTGATGGTGGTATTGTTGGTAATAATGGTGGTGGTGGTGGTGGTGGTGATGTTGATGTTATTGTTTGTGGTAATGGTGGGGCTGATGGTGATGGTACGGGCGGCAGTGGTGTCTGGTGTTATTAGTGCTGATGGTGGTATTGTTGGTCATAATGGTGGTGGTGGTGGTGGTGGTAATGTTGATGTTATTGTTTGTGGTAATGGTGGGGCTGATGGTGATGGTATGGGCGGCAGTGGTGTCTGGTGTTATTAGTGCTGATGGTGGTATTGTTGGTAATAATGGTGGTGGTGGTGGTGGTGGTAATGTTGTTATTGTTTGTGGTAATGGTGGGGTGATGGTGATGGTACGGGCGGCAGTGGTGTCTGGTGTTATTAGTGCTGATGGTGGTATTGTTGGTAATAATGGTGGTGGTGGTGGTGGTGATGATGTTGATGTTATTGTTTGTGGTAATGGTGGGGCTGATGGTGATGGTATGGGCGGCAGTGGTGTCTGGTGTTATTAGTGCTGATGGTGGTATTGTTGGTAATAATGGTGGTGGTGGTGGTGGTGGTAATGTTGATGTTATTGTTTGTGGTAATGGTGGGGCTGATGGTGATGGTATGGGAGGCAGTGGTGTCTGGTGTTATTAGTGCTGATGATGGTATTGTTGGTAATAATGGTGGTGGTGGTGCTGGTGGTGGTGGTAATGTTGATGTTATTGTTTGTGGTAATGGTGGGGTGATGGTGATGGTATGGGCGGCAGTGGTGTCTGGTGTTATTAGTGCTGATGGTGGTATTGTTGGTAATAATGGTGGTGGTGGTGGTGGTGGTGGTGGTGGTGGTGGTAATGTTGATGTTATTGTTTGTGGTAATGGTGGGGCTGATGGTGATGGTATGGGCGGCAGTGGTGTCTGGTGTTATTAGTGCTGATGATGGTATTGTTGGTAATAATGGTGGTGGTGGTGTTGTTGGTGGTGGTAATGTTGATGTTGTTTGTGGTAATGGTGGGGTGATGGTGATGGTATGGGCGGCAGTGGTGTCTGGTGTTATTAGTGCTGATGGTGGTATTGTTGGTCAAAATGGTGGTGGTGGTGATGGTGGTGGTAGTTTTGGTGATGGTAGCATTACTGGTGATGGCAATCGTGTTAGTATTGGTGATGGTGATGGTGGTGGTCGTTCTGGTGATGATGGTATTGGTGGTGGGTTGGTAGTATTGGTGATCATGGTTTTGTTGGCAGTGGTGGCGGTGGTAGTGATGATGGTGGTGGTGTTGTTATGATGGTACTGGTGGTGGTGATCATTCCCAAAGATTGGGAAAGTTGAGAAGAAAAGAGTTTTTCCTAATCCCTATGAAACAAGATAGCTGAAGCAATGTGGTTTCTGAATTTCCCTGATGGCCATGCTGCCTGTTGCCAGATCACTTGATGCTTTTCCCGTGGTGTGGAGATCCTGAGTCAGGGAAGAGTTCATATGTCACTATCTGTTTTTCTTTTTTCTGCATCATCTTTGAGTGAGAGAAAAGTTAGAACATACAAATCCTCCAAGTGACTAAATATTTGTAGTATTTTTAAAACAATACTACAAATTTCTAATGGACCACAGTAAGAAAGTAAATATAAGTTAAACATAAAATCGAAGTGTAGATTTCCATAGTATGAATCTAAAATTAGTTGTGATAACTGTTATCTCTATAACATTGAAAACAATACTTTAAGACCAATATCTAAAAAAGGATTTTTGCTTTTTTAAAGGATTTAGTATATTATTAAGAGCATGAAACTATGAAGAAAATATAAAACCTTTTATATGAAGAATATGTACTCCTCACATCACCTTTTTTTTAAAAATCTTGGTTGTATTTAAAGGATGAGAAAAGTATTTATTTTACTCTTTCTTGGTCTTTGAAACAAAATTCTCTGCATTCCCAGTACCAAAACTGACACACACTAAAGGAAAGTACATATTAATAACCCTTTAGTTTCAATTTTATTATTATAAAAATTTGGGACAATGCTATTTCACTTAAAAAGCCAGTGCAAGAGTTCTCACTAAATTAAGGAGCATGTATCTGAATTGTTTATCACAGTACGTAGGACATAGCATTTGCTCAATGAATACCAATTCCTATCCCTTTTCTTCCTAAAGAATCTAAGGAACAGAAACCGGAGATCATTTTCCCGTAGTTACATGTGAAAGCAATATAATCTGAACCTACAGCCTGAGGTTTCTTTTAGCCTGCCTTGCTTTTGAACATTATTATTTTTGCTTTCATTTAAAATAATAGAATGAAAATTTGTCCATCATGTCACAATCAGAAGTACAACTGTTTTGTGGAATAAAATTAATGTAACAGTCACCTGTGTCAATGATTCATTTCATTATTTTAATTTCTATACGTTTACTTTAAATTTAATTCTTTGTGATGTTTAAAGTACATTGAAATTTTTCTGCTAAAAATAAAAAAGCCCACACTGACCCTGTAATTTGAAAAGAGGCCGTTGATCCTCCTCTTGGGATATCATAAGGTGCCTCAGCCTCATGTCCACCCAGCGCTGGAGCTGCGGTGCTCACAGACTCTGAGGGTCTGGAACATGCCACATTCTCAATCCTCGTAAGGATTTGGCGAATCGAACTGGATTCACCTGAATGAAGTTTAGAAGGTACTTTATACTGTACTAGAAACAATGTTGACCTTCACAGAAACAAGCAAACATAACTGCACTGTTACAGTAAGCTGCATTTGCTGCCTTCCCCATAAAAATGGAATGTGGATTCGAAATGTTAGCATCAGCAGAAAATGGTCAAAATATGATTGTCATTGTTTGTCATGAATAGGCATAAATCCATATTTGGCCAAATTACAATTGAAAAGTATCAGTAACGCTAAACATCGAGCACCATTAGGAAGATCAATTTTGACAATTCAGAAAAAATAAGCATAGCAAGGTCAGAAACAGTAACTGATTTTATTAAGTCAGCTGCAGTACATTGTCCAGGGGATCACTAGTGCCTTGGAAATGTTGACTTCCATTTTTCCTGATCACGGCTTCATAGATGGTGAGAAACGCACAGTGCACTTGAGAAGAAAAATTGTTTAGAAGGATAGAGAGTGCACTTACGCTTAAAAGGCATTTCATAAGTTCGGTGTTTAGTGTTTTCAGATCTATTAACTCACCCCTTTGGGGACCATTTGAGGATACATGAAAGTGGGGAATGTGAACCTAATGCTGTGGCAGAGAAAGGAAGAAATTGCTCTTCTGGGGGCGGGGAGGTGACTAGATCTATTAACCCTATCAAGACCCTGGGGCAAGTTCCATCTACCCACTCTGAAAAGCTTAGGGCCCCAAAACTCTGTCCATGTATTGCCTAATTTCATCAATGAGTCTTTTAAATACACCATCTTGGAAACCAGTGCTGTTTTTAGGTCTTCGAGTAAGCACCTTTTTCTGACTTTTCTAAATAACATACAAATAAATGTTTATCTATCTGTGTACTGCACAGTTTAAGAAATTAGGAATGGATACTTTTATTTTTTACACTGTTACTGTTTTCAGTACTGTCATTTTAAATGCTCCATTTTTTTTTCTTTTAAATTTTTATTGCATTTTAGGTTTTGGGGTACATGTGCAGAACGTGCAAGATAGTTGCATAGGTACACACATGGCAGTGTGTTTTGCTGCTTTCCTCCCCTTCACCCACACTTCTAATGACGTGTTAATTTTTAAAAATATTTTTCAATGAAGGTATTGTTTAGGTCAGATAATTCAATGCTTCTCTGATCTCACAATTTTAAAACATCCAGATATTATAAAGAGGAAAAGCCATCATGAACATAAGACCTAAAAAATTCTGCTTTGAACTACTATCCAGCCAGCGCAAAAGGCTGGCCAGTAACTGGTTTTCTGACCCATGCGTCAGCTTGCTGACCACATGTAACTTTCCTGACTTGTCTGGGCTGAGTTCTGGCTCTATGGCAGCTTTTTCCAGGTGCGATCTTCCTCCTGTTTCATTCGCACTCCATCCTAGATTTCTTATTCCAGCATCACCATGACTGGGAGTGGTCAGTGGGTCATGCCACACAGTCAGCTGCAGACACGGGCAACTCCAGGGAGTCCCTGGCACTGACATTTTCTTGTCTATCACGCAGCAGAGTTCTTCATATAATCTCGACACTTCCTGGATGCTGAGCTCCAGGAAGCCAGAGACTTTCCCTAATTCATTCATTTTTTACAAGCTTCATCACCCAGCCACTGAGCATATCTCTACTGGAAAAAACACAGGTCACACAAATGGGAATAAGCAAATCATATTCTACATTAGATGATGAAATGTAGCATAAGAGAAATAAGTCAGGGAAGGTTTCTTATAGGACTCTACTTTTTAAGGCTCTTTATTTGCTTGCTATCATAGATGTACTTCCTAATGATATAATTTTGACCAATTCCTCTGATAGCTACTTTAACTAAAGCAGCAACACAAGACTGTAATTAAATTTTAGGTCAGATTGTCTAAATGGTACTGAAGCACATTTTACTTGTAAGCTGATTTGTTTACACTGAATTACCTTGATATAAATTTTGCTTGTCAATATATTTTTGTCATCATCTACTAGCTTAACATCATAAAAGATTGCATAGTATTCTTTTTACACAGTGCCTACCTAATAGTTACATAAGGTAATATGCATTCTTGTCCCAGTATTCCTCACTATTACTTTGAAAGAGCGTGAACACAGCTTTCCTGGTTTCCAGCTAGTGTAATTCCCTCCATTAATCACCATGCCCCACACCATTCTGCTCATGCAGAATACATCTCATTCTAGCGCCAGTCATCAGAATTTATGCCACGGGTCACTCTGTTCTCAGGCTAAATCTGTGTTCTCTCTTCATGTCAATTTTTTTTTTCTGAGATGGAATCTCTGTCACCCAGGCTAGAGTGCAGTTGCACAATCTCAGCTCACTGCAACCTCCACCTCCTGGGTTCACATGATTCTTCTGCTTCAGCCTCCAGAGTAGCTGAGATTACAGCTACATATCATCACACCTGGCTAAATTTTTGTATTTGTAGTAGAGATGAGGTTTCAGTCTGTTGGTCAGACTGGTCTTGAACTCCTGACCTTGTGATCCACCCTCCTCAGCCTCCCAAAGTGCTGGGATTACAGGTATAAGCCACCATGCCTGGCCTATGTCCATTTTTTAATAAAATAAAACCACCAAAATATCATTTCCTCAGTTATCTCCCCCTTCCATCAATAATAATTAAAAATATTTCCCTAACATCTCTCCTTCTTCAAAGACACTTGTCATTCTCTATATTATCAATCCAAAGATATAAAACTGGCTTTTTAAAACCATCCTATTTTCCCTTAGTATTTACTATACTAAATTTTACATTATCTAAAAAAATATTTTTCATAAATTTTCTATAGATTGCTTAAAAATATTGAATACCTGGCATCAAGGAGATACTTAAGTTATTTCACCATAAATACCCCTTCTCCCCAAGGTACATCCTCTCACTGAAAGGTATCTGAACCTTTTTTTCAGACACATTTATTTAACATTTTCAACATTCACTGAGTGTTGTCCATGTCTCAGGTACACTACGGATACAAGATCAGAGAGTCTGCTTGAAGGAGTGCATGATAACTAAGAGCAAGAAGCAACTCGACAATTACTAGACAGGGCAATTAATTAGCTCTATGGGAGAGCCATGTAGGAGCATCTAGTAACAGTCGAGGGGTGAAGAAAGGCTCTTCAGCTGGACTTACAATACATGAAGAGGTGGAGCAATTATGGTGAGTGTTGAAGATGATGGGATATGGAGAAAGCAAAGACAGTGCCCAGCGCCCGGTGCCCAAGGGTCCTGCCCAGAGGCGTGGCTGGAATGTGTCCTTTCTCAAGGCCTTGCACTATATATTTTATTCACACTTACATACCTTATTCCTTAGAAATCCCCTCTAACAAATTGATAAAGATATATGCCCGACAAAGCCTAAATCCGTCTTGCCCTGGGTAATGACATTCTCAACAGTAGGAATTTACAGAGGACACACAGATATGGTGCATGTGGAGAGAGATTACAGACTTAATCATGGACAACTGGATTTGAGTTTCCTGGGAAACTTAGAGGCAGTGCACTCAGCAGAAAAGCCAGATTCTGAGAACCAGCACTCAGAGTAGTGGACAGAAGGCACAGATTTGGTGCATTCTGTATGCAGAGGCTGGTGGGAGGTCCTGGATGCTCTGGTCCTCCTGTGGCTTATCCCCACGCTTTATGCTTCCCAACAACTTCAAGCAGAGACACTTTGTATAAATATGAATTAATTGGAAAAAGGAGTTTCTGCTGATAAAATGTGCTATTCTTCACCATTCTCATCTTACAGATATGAAGTGAAACTCCTAAATGGAAATGACTTGGATTTCATCAGAGAAATTCTCAAACCAGAATCCATCACTCCTGACTCTCATTTTGTGTTTTCCAATCATAAAGTGCTGGCCAGAGGGCAAAGTATTATTTAAAAGCTAAAACAACAAACAAAACAAAAACTATCTGCTCCTTCAGATCATCTAAAAAGCTATTAAGTAACATTTAATCTAACTACGATCTCCAGGGATCCACAAAAATCAGTTCCCAGTCCCTTGATAAATGAATACTTAATAACATTTGGTATAAAACCTTATCAAAGGATTTTTAAAAGTGTAAGTACATTTTGTCTGCAGTTCTCCTTATATACAATAATTTTTATCCACTCAACTAACACTAATGGACTTTTTATTGTGCCGTGTACTGCATGGAAGAGGCACTGTTGGGAGCGGGGAGAGAGGAAACAAAGAGGACAGTAAACATGAGTAAACGTTTGCAGTGAAACTGGGACAGAAAACGGAAAACGGATAATGACGTAAATTAAAATTGTCTGCAGTGAAAAAGCAGAAAGAGTAAAATTCTGGAACACATAAGTTATTAAGAATAAAGGAAGATACAACGTAGTTTAAAAATAACATTACGATTTATTGATCACATATCCGTGTCATGCGTGAACTAGATTTTTGTGCATATTATCTGCTTTAATCCTCGCCGAAATGCCTTCTGTTGGGGTTGAACAGGTGAAGAGTCCTTCAGGCCAGAGAACCAAGTTCCATCCATAACACTATGTCAGCCACTTGGGAACTACAGAGCTGAGTTTTGAATTCAAGTCTGGCTAACTCCAAAGTCCAAGCACTTAATTGGTATCATCACACCATAAAAACTCTCTCTCTCTCTCTCTCTCTCTCTCCACACACACACACACACACACACACACACACACACACACCCTCTCATTTATTTCATGTCACTCCCTTCTGGAATAAAAAGGCCCACAGAGCAGGGTCCTGTCTGTTTGGCCCACTAGATTCAGAGCTCCTGACCCATGTCCGCAGCCACAGGTGCTTGATGCACATGCATGGAATGAATTCATGTTGGTAGCACCTTTCCTTAGTCGGGCATGGAAGCGCTTGCTCATGTACTGTGAAACGGGGCCGCTCATTTTGCTTTCCCCCGATAAGACTGCTTTCCCTTGCTGCACCTCCAGCGGTCAGAAGACTCTTTTCTAGCATTGCATGGACTTCACAACCTCAGTGAGAAGAAGATGTCAGAGTGAGGAAAGGGGCAGCCTCACAGCCACACAGCCGCAGCTTCCTCGTGGTGCCAGCACCACCCTCTTCTCCTACCACGTGGCATCTGTGCTCATCTCTGCCTTCAGAGTCCACAATGTTCCTTCTGTTCCATTTAAACAATGCTGTTCCGCCGGCCTCCTCTCGTCCCTGGTTACCTCCTTACTCTGCCGTGCTCTCTCTGTTTCCCTTGCACCACTCAAGAGATTGCATGAACTTCCTTGTCCTGCAGCGGAGGTAAACTTGGAAAACAGAGGCAGCTTCTCTCCATGTTCCCTATCTCCTGGTGTATGGGAGGGAGTGAACCAACTGAGAACCCAAGGATTCCAGACACATCTGAGAGTGTTACAGAAAGATCCTTTCTGCCTGGGGCTGACATGCTTTGTGGTTTCATTAAATTTTTCATGAGAAAATCTCAACATTGTGTTGAAAATTGTGAAGTTTTAAAATTTTATCTTGCTATCCTGCTTGGTAATTAAGTATTCAGAAGTCGGTAATTTGAGAAAATAGCAAAGTGTGCAAACAACAGTTGAATAGGGGTTCGTGGGGGTGCTCAGAGGCTAATGTATAGCAAAAGAGTCGAGATATGAAGTGTAAGCCCCGAGGTAACAGAATCAATATGCTGTAAGCAACAAGATGCAAAGTGTAACGCCGCGTTCTTACATATAGTGTCTGTTCTTCCGTATCCCACGTTACCTTTTTACTCACCGTTTTACTTTGACCATTTTTATTTTTAGGATTCAAATTTGCATGACTGAATATACCTACACATACATATACACCCTCCTGCATGTAGATATGTAAGTTGGTATGCATTCGTGTGTGTGTCTGTGTAGATACTGCCGTGTGTATGTGAAGAGATCTGCACACAGAGGCACAGATGCTTCAGGCAACCCTGAAGTGCAGGTATCCAAACATGCGTGACTCTGATTGATACACTGTGATTTATTGCAATGCAGCTGACGCTTCAGAAGACGTGATTTACTGTCACTGGTTATTTCAATTTACTCTTTTTGCGTTTTTAATTAGTAAATGAATCCCTCATGGTCAAATGATTAATTGCACAATAATTCACTGCAGTGCCTTCCTCGTCTGTTTGTGCACAGCACAGTACATAGAGAAGGCGCTGGAATATGGGCCGACATTATAAATTATGGCCGTGCATTCACACCACTCTCGCTCCGAATGTGTCAGCACTTCCATTATAAACTCCCATTTTCAAGGTGCTTAAAACTAAGCTGTGAAAATTCATTTTCAGATGGCAGCTGGTATAGAAGGTGTCCACCAGGGAGTAATGTTTTTAAACCAAATTTCAGAATTTACTTTGCTATTGTTAAAACTACCAAGCACATAAAGTTAGCAAAGCATGTTTCTCAACTATTTCCATGAAATAAAATAAAAATGAAATAAAACTGCTTTTCTGAGCAGCAGCGGATCTAACGTGAACGCTAAAATTATATATATTTTAGATGCAGGCAATTTTTGTTGGCTTATTTTTAACATACTTCATTCCTTAGAACAGTTTGAGCTTTAAAGAAAAATTCAGGCAATAGTAGAGTTTCCACATACCCCCTACATATTGTTGCTCTCTGTTTCTTTATTTTCAAAACATGCAATTATAGTGAGAATTCACCTTCTCGATTACGGCCTTTGCTTGTCATAACTCAGTATGTCTTAACAGTCATGCCTGACTGAAGCCACAGTTTCAGCCTTAATGGCCCCATGCCACACCTAAGTAATCTCAGGTTCTCCTGGCAGAGCCACACTTCCCTTTCATCCAGAACTGCACACCAGTAGTCTAACAGACTCTTGGGAATTGTCAAGGCAAACTACAGAGGAAGCAGCTGCCGCCCATCTAGGATGGGCATGATTCATACCAGGATGATGAAATCAAGCCTGCAGGCTCCAGAGTGCAAGTCAAGGTCTGAAGTCTTGTCTCTGTGACTCCTGCGTGACGCTGGCTGAGAATGTCACAGGTGAAGGCCTCCCAGGTGGAGGATGGTATTGGCAGGGCCTGCCCAGGGGGCTGCTCTCTGGGGCATGAGCCAGCCTGGTGCTTGGGGTATACTTGCTGCCCGCCGTGCAGGCAGGTGCCCTCTGTGCAGGCAGGTGCCCTCTGTGCAGGCAGGTGCTCTCTCAGGCTGGGAGGAAGGGCTGCACAGCAGGAAGAACTGCATGGCAGCAGAGACCTGAATCCCCCAGGGTAGGTTCCCAGGTCACATCACACGAAATACAGATTTCCCCAGGGAAGAAGTCAGTTTACTGTAGGCGGGGCAGGCTGGTGACCCACAGGAACCCCGCCGCAGGGAGGAGGGGACACCCTGCACCTGTCTCTGAAACTCCCTGTAGACGTTCCATTGCCTCACAGACACCCCAAATCCCTCAGCAGGTGAAGCCCCTCTGAAGGACCACACTTCAGTTCCATCTTTCCAGACGTCCACTGCCAGGACAGCCACTGCAGAACAGACCTCCTGAGCCCCCAGGTGCCCCTGCTGTTGCGCAGCTGCACCCGCTGCCTTCTGGCTCCTGTCCCCTCTTCCTCCCCCACTGGGGACTCGCAAGCTCCTCCTCATCTTTCAGGCGGAGTCCCTGGAGCCCCTTCAGGGTGCACCTGCCTTCATCCCAGGAGCAACCTCTGTGTCTCGCCTGGGCGTCATTCCCAAGAAGCATCCTGCTTGTCTTTTAAAAGAATAATTTAAAATAATAAGTAAAAATAATGTTTTAAATAATTAAAACATTTAAAGTATAAAATGTTTTAAACATATGGTAAATCAGAATTCTATTTTTTCTTCAGTCAGTTTTGTTAATGTCTCATTTGCCCTAATATATATAAAGTTATAGGAAATTAATGTTTTATAGATGTTGTAGGATGTGTGTATATATGTAGATGCATAAACATATGAAGTTCCCTATGTAGTTATATATGTCTATATAAAGTGATCTCTACCACTACATTATTGGCAAATGGTTATAATACAGTATTTTTTTAACTTCCCACTGTAGCCATCTACCTCCTTTTTAATCCAAATACATGTATCTGTTTGGAGGACTTTTCTCACTTCTTTGAAACACACTTGCCCATTTTACTGCTTAATCTAAAGAACCAGGTTTGATTGGATTCGTCTTCCCAATTTTATTTTTGCTCCCTATTGAGTTATTTCTGTTCTTAAGTTAATCATTTGCTTATTTTATCCTTTTAGGGTTATTTTTATCATTTCAATTTCTTGACTTGGACACTAAGATCATTAATTTTTTTCTGTTATTTTAATGTTTGCATTTAAATAGTTTTCTTAGAATTCTTGTTTACCTGCATCCTGGGAATCCTGATGTGTAGTGTGATTTTCATCTCTACTAACTTCTCTGTGTAATTGTCTACTTTCTACACCTGTATTTTGAGCGATGTCTGTCGATTGGATAGATCTCACTAGGTTGTTCCAGACTGAAACTTCTTAGCCCTTACTGACAGCCTATCCTATGATATTAACACAGCTACAACAGAACCCTGATACAAATCTTCCTTTCTCTTAAAATGTTCTGGGTCATTATGTTTTATTCAGGGCTCTTATAAATGGCATATAGCTGAGCTTCTTTAAAAATGGACTCTGAGAGTCGTCCTATCAACTGGGAAGCTGGGTCCATTTCCGTTTGCTGCACCGAGACAGCTGAGCCGTTTCCCACCCATTATTCGGTGCTTTCTGCTGACCTTTTTGGTTCTGTGACTTTTTTTCATTCTTTCCCATTTTCTTTTGGATGATTAACTTTTTCCTGTTTTAAAAGTTCTACCCTTTTACAACAAATAATCACTTTTGCAATCTTTAGCAGTATTAACATTTTATCAAGTATTTATGACTAGAAAATTTTAAATTAATTAATGTCTACTTTCTTCCAGCAATTATTCTGGTTTTAATAAAATTCCTCCCTTAATTAGACACTGTGTTTTCTGGTAATCTAATCCTGACTTGTTTGGATACTCACGAATTTAGGAATTGCTCTCTTGTTGTTTTGTGCAGTGAATGTTTCCTGGCTTGACTGACAGTTTCCATTTTTCTTTGCTTACCACTCCTTTGTGAATCCCAGTCATGGCTTTTAGCTTCAGTTTTCTTTCTTCTGAATTCTCTTAAGTTGTTCTATCATCAAGGTCGGCGAGCAATACAGTCTCCTAGGTTTTGCAGATGTATTTCTTTTTCTCTCTGACTCATTTGACTGTATGTCACATTATTGCAGGAAAGTTAACTTTCCTTGGAAATTTGAAGATGTCATTCTCTGTGTTGCCCGTTTCTTCTGTGGATGAGTGTTCATCTCGTTGTTTTTCGTTGCAGGTTATCTTCTCTGACCACTTTGAGGCGTTCTATTTGCTCTTGGCCCTCTACAGTTTTACATTACAGTGTTTGTTGTGCATTTATGGTATTTTCTGTGAACCTCTGGAACTACAGGTTCATGTCCTGTATGCATTCAGGCACTTCTTTTCCCTTCTTTCTCCTTCCCTGTATCCACCATAGTTGAGTTTTGCCCTTCTTGTTTTCACATCTACTAACCTCTTGTAACATTTTCTGTCTTTTCACCTCTGTGTTGACATAATTTCTTAATGCTGTATTTTAAAGTTCTTAATTCTCCTTTGAGCTAGATCTATTTGATATTTAATCTTGCCATTAAATTTTTAATGTAGTTTGAAGTAATTTATTATATATTTCTTTAAGTTTTGTTTCTTCATTTTTTCCTAAAACTTACTGTTTTGTTAACTATTAATTTTATGATGTCTTATATCAGAACACATTTATTTTACATTTTTGAGGTGTGATTCACATCCAGTACACTGCACATATTTAACATGTATGACTGATAAGTTTCGATGTGTGTGTGCACCTGTGAAAGCATCACTACAGTCAAGAAGACAGTGAGCATAGTTTTCACCTCGAAGGGTACCCCCTCCCTTCTGCTCCTCCTGAAGGGTACCCCTCCCTTCTGCTCCTCCTGAAGGGTACCCCCTCCCTTCTGCTCCTCTTGGTTTCTCCCCCACCTTTGAACATCACAAATCTGCTTTCTCTCATTATTGGTTCATTCGTATTTTCTGAAATTGCATGCAAATAAAATCAGATAGTATTTCGATAGTCAGAATCATGGCCCCCACGATGTCCACATCCTAATACCAGAAATCTGCAAATATGTGGCCTTACATGGCAAAAAGGAATTTTCAGATGTGATTAAGTGAAGGACCTGAGAGGAGGAGAGTGTCCTGGATTGTCTGGTGGATGTAGTGTCATCCCAGTGTCCTTACGGTGACAGAGTCAGGGAAGGAGGTGTGGCAGCAGGATCGGGGCCAAGCACTGGGGGAGACCTCCGGAGGCTGGAAGTCAGGGAAATGGATCCCCTCTGCAGGCCCCTGAAGGAACCAGCCCACAGCACCTCTTAGCCCAAGAGACCTGCTTCGGGCTTCTGACCTTCAGAGCTGTAGAATCAATGTGTGGGCTTTTAAGTGACTACACGTGCAGTACAACAGGAAGTTCACGGAAGCGTGTACTCGTATTGGCTTGGCTTCTGTCACTCAGGGCGACTTTGCTGAGATTCACTCTGGGTGTCTCAGCAGCTCCCTGGTTCTTACTGCTGGACAGTATTTGGTTGTATAGACATGCCGCTCCTCAATGCACAGTTAGGTTGTTTCCAATTTCTGGATATTTACAGGTAAAGCTGCTGCTGCAGGACTTTTCCTTAGTTCAGGTAAAGACAAAGTCCTTGTCACACAGCCACAAAAGACTAGGCTCACAGACAATTTGAATGGTGATCATAATGGGATTTATTGAGCAAAAAGGGGAAAAAAGTGGGGAACAGGGACTCAATCGAGTGAGAATCTTTTTAGCACAGGCTTCCTGCCTCATAGATGAAATCCCAGGTACCACCCAGGAAGATGAAGGACCAGCTTCCTCCCGGCTGAAAGCAGTGTGACCTTGTGCGCTCCACCCCAGGTGCAGGCTGGCTGGAGCTTCTCTGGGGACCCCCTCCCACCTGGCTGTCTCACTGCTATGAACATTTACGCACAGGTATTGGAAGAGGCATATGCTCTCTTTTCTCTTGGGTAAATGCTGATGAGTAGAATATATTGGCATTTTTTTTTAGAGAAAAAGGAGAGAAGGAGAGGAAGAAAGAGGAAGAAAAAGAGGGAGAGAGAACAGGAATATTGTTTTATTCTAAAAATGGATATTAATAATGGCTGATCAATATTTTGTGTATTTAAAGTGGAGACTGTATATTTTGTATATTTAAAGTGGAGAGCTCTATAAATACTTATTAAGTTTACTTGTTTCAGATCTGAGTTCAAGTCCTGGATATCCTTATTAATTTTCTGTCTCGTTGAGTCTAAATCTCTTTATGGGTCTTATGTATCTGGTGTTAGGATCCTTAGCTCTTATTATTGCATTGATCCTTTTACCACTGTATCTTTGTTGCTTTGAAATCTGTTTTATAAAATGCGAGAATCGCAACTCCTGCTTTTTGTTTATTTCTTTATTTTTGCTCTCCATTTGGTTGGTAAATCTTTCTCCAACCCTTTGTTTTGAGTCTTTGTGTATCTTTGGATATAAAATGGGTCTGGATGTAGTACACTGTTAGGTTTTGGCTGTATCTTTTGATTGGGGGATTTAGTCGATTTAAATTTAGGGTTACTGCCATTTGATGTTAACTGGCTATTTTATCCATTCGTTGATGTAAATTCTTCTTTATGTTGATGCTCTTTACTTTTTGGTATATTTTTAGAAAGGCTAATACTGGTTGTTCCTTTCTGTGTGTAATGCTTCTTTCAGAAGTTTTTGTAAAGCAGGCATGGTGGTTATAAAATCTCTGAGTACTTGCTTGTTCATAAAGGATTTTATTTTTCTTTCATTTGTGAAGCTTAGTTTGGCAGGATATGAAATTCTGGGCTGAAAGTTCTGTTCTTTAAGGATGTTGAATATTGGCCCCCACTCTCTTCTGGCTTGTAGGGTTTCTGCTGAGAGATCTGCTGTAAGTCTAATAGGCTTCCCTTTGTGGGTAACCTGACCTTTCTCTCTGGCTGCCCTTAGTATTTTCTCCTTTATTTCAACCCTTGTGAATCTAACGATTATGTGCCTTGGGGTTGCTCTTCTTGAGGAATGTCTTTGTGGTGTTCTCTGTATTACCTGGGGTTGAATAGTGTCCTGCTTTGCTAGATTGGGAAAATTCTCCTGGATAATATCCTGAAGAGTATTTTCCAGCTTGGATTTATTCTCTCCATCACATTCAGGTACACCTATCAAACGTAGATTAGGTCTTTTCACATAGTCCCATAATTCTTGGAGACTTTGCTCATTCCTTTCTATCCTTTTTTCTCTATTCTTGTCTTCTTGTTTTATTTCATTAAGTTGGTCTTCGACCTCTGATATCCTTTCTTCTGCTTGATCAATTTAGCTATTCAAACTTGTGCATATTTCACTAAGTTCTTGTGTTGTATTTTTCAACTCTGTTAGTTCATTTATATTTCTCTCTATATTGTCCATTCTTTTTAGCATTTTGTCAAACCTTTTTTCTAAGTTCTTCGTTTCTTTACATTGGGTTAGAACAAGTTCTTTCAACTCCCAAAAGTTTCTTATCATCCACCTTCTGAAGCCTACTTCAGATAATGGAACACAGTCCTTTTCCATCAGGGCTTGTTCTGTTGCTGATGAGGAATTGCAATCCCCTGTAGAGGGAGAGGGGTTCTGATTTTGGGTATTTTAGGCCTTTTTAGGCTGTTTTTTCCCTTTATTATGAATTTATCCATCTGTTGTCTTTACAATTACCTCCTTTCTAATTAGGTTCCTGAGTGGACGTCCAATTTATTGATTCCCAGTGCTGGAATCCGAGCAACCCACTGCACTGGCCAAAACAGCAGCGATAAGACTGATGGTGCTCTTCTGCCTGGGAATCTCCGGTCTGGCTTCCTTCTTGAGTCCGCAACAAGTGGCTCTGCCTTCCCGGAGCTCCAAACACCAGTCAGTAGGGGAACCAGTCCCGTTTACTGTGCAAGAAGAGCTGCCGCGCGGAGGCGACAGCAAAACTGCTGCGCCGGCCACAAGAGTCATGCTGGAGACCCGCGGGGCTCCTCCACTGGGAATCTTCTGGTCCGTGAGCAACGAAAATTCGTCTGAAAGTGTGGTGTCCTCACGTTTTCTGGGCTTTCACTGGGAGTTACAATCCCAAGCTGTCAGCGATCAGCCATCTTGGATCTCTCTCTATATTGGCATTTTTTAAAGGCTACCAAACTCTTTTCCATAGTGGATGTACCATTGTGTATTCCTTTCATCAGTGTGCACGAGTTCTGGTTCCTTCACATCCTCATCCAGCCGTGGTACAGTCAGCCTTTCTGGGTCAGCCATGTCCATAGGGACCAGTGGTAACTCCCAGTCCTGTTCAGTTGCCTTTACCTGGTGACTCACCACACGGAGGAGGCTTGCACGTGCTTAGCCGCCATCTGTGCATCTTCCTTGATAAAATGTCTGTTCAAAGCTTTCCTCCTTTTTTAATTGGGTTGTCTGTTTTCACTTTATTTGGTTTTGAGAAATTTTTATATTTCTGGATATACATTATGTTTAAATATATTCTTTACCAATTTTTTTCATACTCAATATGTTTTGTTTTGTTTTGAGACAGAGTTTCACTCTTGTTACCCAGGCTGGAGTGCAATGGCGCGATCTCGGCTCACCGCAACCTCTGCCTCCTGGGTTCAGGCAATTCTCCTACCTCAGCCTCCTGAGTAGCTGGGATTACAGGCATGCACCACCATGCCCAGCTAATTTTTTGTATCTTTAGTAGAGACGGGGTTTCACCATGTTGACCAGGATGGTCTCGATATCTTGACCTCGTGATCCACCTACCTCAGCCTCCCAAAGTGCTGGGATTACAGGCTTGAGCCACCATGCCCGGTCACTTCTAAAAATTGTTTTGGCATTGGATTTCAGAGCAGAAGTTTTTAACTTTGAGGAAGTTTAATATTATCATTTCTTTCTTTTATGGATCATGCTTTTGTGTAATATTTATAAATTATTTGCTTAACCCCAAATGCCAAAATTTCCTCTTATATTTTCTTCTAGAAGCATTAGCATTTTAGCTTTTAAAATCAGGTCCATGATTCATTTAGAGTTAATTTTTCTGTTTGTTTCTGGCTCACCTGTTCTGTTTTACAGTCCCACTTGTGTATCTTGCCAACAACACCCTGTCATTTTAATTAACAAGCTTTATCATAAGACTTGAAATCAGCTAATCTTGGCATTTCAACTTTTTTCTTTTTACTTTTTTTTTTTTTTTTGGCTATTCTGGGTGTCTTGCATTTCCACATGAATTTTGCAATCAACTTATCAATTTCTGCAAAAACTCTGATTAGATTTTGATTGGGAATGTGCTGGATCTATAGACCAATTTGCAGAGAATTGACATCTTAAATATATTGACTCTTCTGAAGCATGGACATTGTATAACTCTCCATTTATTTGAATTTTCTCTAATTTCTCTCAGACACTTTTTCAGTATAGGTGTTGGGCATCTTTTGTTAAATTTATTCCTAAATACTTCTTAATTTTTGACACAATTGTAAACCATATTTTAAACTTTAATTTTCAATTTTTCATTGCTAGCATATGAAAATACAATGGATGTTTTCATTCTAATCTTTTATTCTGCAACCTTGCTAACTTATTTACTTGTCAATTCCTGTTGCTTCCCAGCAGATTCCATTCGACTTTCTCTGCAGATGATCACAGAGAGTTTGACTTTACAGTTCCTCATATGTGTGCTTTTCATTTATTTTCTTGCCAGAGTCCCCAGTACAGTGTTAAGTAGAAGTGAGGAAAGTAAAATCCTCTCTGGAGAGGTCATTTTATACTTGTCTTCTGATTATTGCTTTGTTATTTGGAAATCTAATTACAGTGTTTTTAATACCACTGGTTGTATCTGCGGGGATCCTTCCTCATGCTTTATTTGTTGTAAATGGGTTTTTCAATTTTGACTGTATTTTCATATTTAAAGAGGCCAGTTTTTTTTTCTGTGCCAATTACTTGTAGTCTGGGTTGTGAAAATGTACTTTAGAAAGTTTATTATTTTTTTTCATCGTTTGATCACAGGATATTCCAGCATGAACTATCATAATATTTTCTTAACCTAGTTAGTAGAATAAATGCAAATAAATACCCAATCCAAGGAGCTTACAGAACTATAATTTCAAATTCTCAGGACACAACTTTGCTTCTTTTTACCTGTGGCCTGGAAGGAGGGGGAAATTTCCTTTTGTTTTCTTGGGTAAATTGCTTCATTTCTTTCTCATCAACACTTTTTTTAAGTTGTAACCTTCCCAGGGCTTTGGCAAAAGCAACTGCCTCAGGCCCAACTCCCATCTGTGCAAGCCGAGGACTGCCCCTCTATCTCTGCACAGGCAACAGGGCCTCAGGCCCAACTCCCAGCTGTGCAAGCCGAGGGCTGCCCCTCTATCTCTGCACAGGCAATGAAGACTTTGAAACACCCTCGTGGTCCCCACCATCAGAGGGTCTCAGCCCAGCTCTCATGCTCACAGCATCTCTTTTCAGATCTTCTGACAAGCAAGCACCTGGGCTCTCCTTTATTTTTGTAAGATCAGCATTGCAACAAAAATAACTTTATCCAGCATTTTATCTGACATTTCTAGGGTTCGTATTAGGAATATACTCATGTTACCTCAGCCCACTAGAATGGTGGAAATCTGATAAGGAATTACGATGGGCATGGTGGGAATCACCAGCTTGTCCACCCAGTGCACACTCTGAGGCTGTGTTTCCTCCGTAGCTGGGCACTTGGTAAATGCTAGGTGATGAGAAATTAATTAAATTCACAAATAACATATAAATGACCATTTAATCTCCCCCAATAGCTTCATATTTGTGGTCCTAATAATTTCATGTGATTGTGAAAATTATGTTTCTTTGACTGAGTTTGGTGCTTTGTTTTATAATCCATCATGGATGTGAAGAATTCTACCTTATTTTTCTTTCCTTATTATTGTCCACCATGTAAACTTAGCATTAAGTGTTTTCCATCAAGTTTATATAAAGATCTAGTGGCCCTTTCATATTTTACCTTTCCTCAGAATAGACACCAATGTCACATCTGGTATTCGTGAAAACACACCCAGGAAAGGGACAGGGGAAAGTGTCACCACACACACCACACGAGGGCGAGGGGTTGGTCCAGCCCATCGCAGTGCAGGTTTGGACTGTAAGTCCAATCAACCAGATTGATAAACTCATTTCTTTAAGTAAGTTGTTAGATAAATTGAAAGGGGAAAAAAGATTACATATATAAAAGAAAAAAATCAAAGCTAATAAATAAAAATAATAAAGTAAAATAAAGCATAAAGCTAAGCCAAGCAGAATGTGAGAGAGACAAAGACAGAGAGAGAGAGAGGGAGAGGGAGAGGGAGCCACAAACCTTTGGGAACCCAGCATTTAAAGACATGTCGTGACGAGTATTTTGTAAGACCAAGAACCTTTTTTAAATGGATAAATCAGATGTTAATTTACATACATATTTAACATTTATGTTTTATATTATATGTTGGAATCCCTTAAAGTACAGTCACCTCTCTCTTCTTATCTTTGTGCTTTTTCTCTCATTTGCTGATATTGTGTATTTGTCAGTATTGGCATAACTGGCTTTTATATTTCACAGCTTAATGTAAAATTGCAAAATATCACAATTATGCTTTCACTAGATGTTGCAAATGCTGTGTGTGTGTATGTGTATGTCTGTGTGTGAATCTACAGTTGTTTTTTTCAAGGGTCTATGATTTCTCCTGCTCAATTGACCTGACCATTATCTTAAATTAAAAAAAAATTACTATTAATGTTGGCTGAGAGTCAAAATCAGACTGTCTGATAAGTCAAATGATTAGCCAAGGAACAATAAATTAAAATAAACAGCAGGCGATCATTAAAACATAAAAAAAAAATAGAAGGTTTACCAATCAAGCCTGTGTCAGTGGTGACTGGAAATCAATCCCATCGATGCTAAGCATGGTGGGTGAGGCATCACCCATTCCTGGCCTCATCCTCACAGCCAGGGTGCCTGGGCAGCCTCCTGGCCTGGAGACGACCTGGCAAGCTTGACCATGGAGAGAGGGACGGCACTCTGACGGCAGCTCTGTCACCACCAACCGCCCCTCGGTGAGCCTGGAGCTGCCTCGAGTTGCAGGAGCATAGCACCTTCTCTCTGCTTGTCAAAGCCACATGGTATTCTTCTGCAATTTACTGTCTAAGGAACTAGTAAAATCATTATCTAAAGCATATTTCACTAATTTATACAATGATCAATCCAAACAGGTGAAAATGTGGCATAATCCACTTACCTGGAATAACTAAGTGATAACGGTAACTACCATCGGTCTCCATTAGAAAAGGTGATTTTGTTAATATGGGTAGACTCAGACAACCAGCTATGTGGATGCGCATCACTGATGTTATAGCTGCTAAGATTATAGAGTGTTTTAAATTTGCCTCCAGAATGTTTTCAACGTGAATGTGTGAGATAGAAGCAAGAATGAAAAGTTGTGGTTGGTGTGGATGTGCCCGGGCTTCCCCTCACTGCCCAGAGGTGTAAGTTCCTCCCCAGCATTCCGAACCCACAGCTTCTCTCTACTCTGCTCTTCTCTATACCCAGGTGTCTACTGAGGACATGTTGCACATCTTGATACTCACACAGCATTCAGAACAGTTTATCATCTGTCTGCTCATCAAACTCCAGGAGCTTAAAAAAATCACTGCCCAAAGAGCAAGAAAAAGAGTCTTCCACTACATTCAAACTTTGCTACATGTGATCAATAAAAGCCAGGCAGAGGCAGCCTCTCTTGATCGCCTCTTTCTGAAGACGTGTATGATGCTGTATGCCAGGTAGCAGCTCCTCCAGGAGCATCCCAGCAAGGAGCACTGCTTTGTGGAAGGTTCGCCTATTACATCGCCCCCAGCCAGCTGGGGGCTAACCAGACAGATAACTCTGAGCCACTGCAGCACAGACCCAACGATTTTCACATCAAGCCGCCTGATGTACTGCTCTGCCATCTACCAATCCCTTTTCAATATTGATCCATTCCTAAATGAGCCTTCCCTGCTTTGTACCATGAGCAATAATTAAAAAAGCAGCACATTGATTTTAACTAATATTATGAAGGATCTGGATGTGCACATGCCTACAAAATAGTGGGCCTTGCCCATCTTTCATTGTACAACAAAGGATCCTGATTAAAGTTTGGACACAGGGGAAGAGAAATGTGTCTGCAATTGGACGTGTCAAAACTTATACCTGTACTGTTTTATTATAAATCTTGTTTCAATACCAATGGAGAGGTTTTTTTCTCTGAGATTTCAACAAATTAAATAAGAACATGCTTAAGCCCAGAATAGAGTATAAAAATTTGAAAGAAAATGTGTTCTAAAATTGACATTATTATATATGCATCCCTGTTTAAAAAATAAAATTAATTTTCATATTAAATGACTCATTTAAAAGTAAATATTTATTAATGGATGTGCAATATATCAAAATTATTTGGGAAATAAAATATATTCCCAAAGGGAAATGTTTTCCAATTTAAAAAAGCTTCTAAATGTCCTACAGGTGGCCCAAACTAACTTCACACTGAGGTACCTGTGAAAATAAAGAAAAGGATGAAATTTACATCATCACCAAACACTGCAAGCCAATCTATTTGCAGGATGTGGGGAGAATTTCCACTAACTACAAAGGTAAAACAACTGGACTTTTTAATGTGCCACATTGTGCCATGTTGGCAGAAGAAAGCAAGCTCATATGTCTAACGTCAGTTAGAAAAACTCTTCATTCTCCACTTTTTATCCCAGAGACCCAAGGTTTGCAAAAGCTGAGATGTGAATAGCACACAGACTGATCTCCTAAGCTCTGAGACTGTGGGTTGCCTTCTGCTTGGAAACCTCCTCTGGTACCATGAACAGCTCCCTTTCCACGTCTCATCTGAGGTGAGCTAAGAACATATTCTGAAATATAAGGGGACATTACATTAGAAGATACCAAAATACCAGTAATTTTAAAAGTGTACTAGTGATTAAAAATGATTGACAGACTATTTAAAAACTATTTAAAACAGCCCCGAGATCGCGCCATTGCACTCCAGCCTGGGTAACAAAAGAGAAACTCTGTCAAAAACAAAACAAAACAAAACAAAACCAGCCCCAAGTCTCTAAGCTTACCTTAGTACAGCTAAGAATGCAGCATGGCAAGCATCGAGCGGGCAACATCCAGCAGGGCACGTTTGAAAACGGGCACTTGTCTTTGGGGCAGACACAGCTCTTCCGTGGTGTGGCCTCCTTCATTATCTTCTGACGGTTGTGTTTGCGTGTTGTTTGTTTGTGTTTAATGGGAGGTGGGTTGAGACGTGATTAGGAAAAAATAAAATTGTGACGTTTAGCACTTTCTCAGTTTATGCTGCATCCAGCTGTACATAGTATAACTTATACCAATCTTTACTTTTGTTCCTTCTGCAATTGTACAGACTGAAAATGATTGATTTTTATCAACTTCACAGTAACAGAACCCTGAATTTTCACAATTGGAGTGTTTTCACCCCGTTTATTCAGGAGGGCTTTGCTTCACACAAACATACAACAAATAGAGGAGATATTTGAAAGAAATGTCAGAAAGAGTGAATAGACATAATTGGGAAGAGGTCTCTACTAAAAATACAGAAAATTAACTGGGCATGGTGGTGAGCACCTGTAATCCCAGCTACTTGGGAGGCTGAGGCAGGAGACTCTCTTGAACGCAGGAGGCAATGTTTGCAGTGAGGCAAGATCACGCCACTGCACCCCAGCCTGGGTGACAGAGTGAGACTTCACCTCAAAAAAAAAAAAATAGCTAGGTGGGTCTTGTTACTTAGTGTCTCCTGAATGGTTTCCCTAGTGAATTTTATGAAACCTTTATGGATTTATTCAGTAGATAAAGAGTAACCACTTCTTAGTGTATTTGATACAACTAGTGTTACTTTGATACCAAAGCCAGATAAAAATATTCCAAAAAAGGAAGGGTGGAGACCAATATCACTCATGAATAAATATGTAAAAATTCTAAAGCAAATGCTACCAAACCAAACCCAGCAAGACATACAAATATTACGTATCTTGATCAAATTAAATTCATTTCAAATATGTGAGTCTTGTATAACATGGAAAAATCTATTAACATAATACTTTTGATTAATAATATAAAGAGAAAAAAATCACAATTATTTCAATAGTTTCTTAAAAATACTTGAAAAATTCTCAGTCATAGTGATACCCAGTAATGATGAAACCTCTCAAAAAGAAAAGAAAAGAAAAGAAGACTTTCCTAATCTTATAAAGACATATTTGAAGAATCTACAAGTAGCATCATACTTATGGAAAAGTGTGTAGTGCTTTTTCTCCAAGATCAGGAATAAGACAAGGATGTGCAATTTTATTAGACATTGTCCTGCAGGCTGTAACTAGGCAATGAAGCATGAAACATGAATAAAGACATTGAGATGGGTGAGAAAGTTGTAAAGCTGTCGTTATTCACAAGAGAACATAGTTTTGATGCATGAAACCCTAAGAAATCTACTAAAAAAACTAGTACAACTAATAAAGGAGTTTGGCAAAGTTGCAAGATATAAGATTAATATACAAATATGAATTTTACTTCTTTATACTAGCAATGAATAATTCAAAGTAAAGCTAAACCCCCCCAAAAAAGTCCATTCACAATAACACCAAAAAGCATAAAATTCTTAGAAAATTTAACAAAAGAAAGCCAAGACTGGTACACTAAAAACTATATTACATTGTTGAGATAAACTAAAAATGATCAAGGATTTGAAGACAATATTGTTAAGATGACAATACTCCTCAAATTAGTCGACAGACAATGCAATCTATATTAAAATAATATCTCTTTTCTTTTGCAGACATTGAAAACCCAATTATAAAATTCTGTATTAAAATAAAAAATACTTAAAATAGCAAAACAATCCTGAAAAAGAACAAAGTTGGAGAACTTTTATTTTCCTACTTTAAAATTTATGACAAGGGTACAGTTATCAAAGTCAGTGTGGTACTGCTGTAGGAACAGATAAAAAGATCAGTAGGACATAATTGAGAGATTAGACATAGACCCTTACATTTACAGTAAATTTATTTTGACAAAGATGCCACAAAACTTCAATGAGAAATAATTTTGTTTTAAAAAAATGATGCCATGACAATTAGGGTTCTATAAGAAAAATGGTGAAAGTGGACTCCTACCTCATATCATGAACAAAAATTAACTCAAAATGGATCGCAGCTAAATATAATAGCTACAAGTATATAACTCTTAAAAAGTAAAAGTCATCTGAGTAAATATTCGTGGCCTTGTTTTAGAAAAAGATTTCTACATCAAAAGCAAACATAATAAGAAAAAAATAAACAAATTGAACTTAAAGCTAAAAAATTTTGTGATTAAAAGGTCACTATTAAAAAGTGTAAAGACAACACACAGACTGGGAGAAAATATGTATCTGATAATAGACTTAAACCCAAAATATATTTTTAAAAAACAAATCTTATAACTCAACAATAAAAGTCAAAGAACTCAACTAAAAATTGGCAAAAGATTTGAATTAACATTCCCCCAGAGAATATATACACGTGACTCAGAAATTTGACTTCGAGGTATATAGCAAAGAGAAATAAAAACATATGTGTACACAAAAACTGATACATGGGTGTCCACAGCGAAACTATTTATACTGGACTAAGAATGGAAACAGTCTACATTTCCATCAACTGGTCAAATGGATAAATGAAGTGTGGCCTCTCCACAAAATAGGAAACATTTTGTCAATAGAAAGAAAATAGCGAAGTACACCGCGGATGAACTTTAAATATATATAAATGTATATATATTTTATATTTGCATATATATTTACATGTATATAAAGGGAGAGAGAGAGCAGATATAGAGAAAGCAGAATTTTGAAGGACTGAATTTGTGAGTTATCTTAACTCCATATATTTGTAATGTCTGTATTAAGAAAGACAGATCCTCTTGCCTCTTACATATACTACCACTTCTTATATGGTGATTTGGCCACATCTACAGAAAGCATTGGCTACTGTAATTATTGCTCTCTCACCCTCTTTAAAAAATGTATATTTCCACAGGTTTTTGGTAAACAGGTGATGTTTTGTTACGTGAGTAATTTTTTGCAGTGATTTCTGAGATTCTGGTGTACCCATCACTGAGTAGTATACATTGAGCCATTCGTAGTCTTTTATTCCTCACCCTCTTCCCAACCTTTCCCCCTCCGAGTCCCCAAAGTCCATTGGATCATTCTTATGCCTTTGTGTCCTCATAGCTTAGCTCCCACTGAGGAGTGAAACTACAACATAGTTTTTTTTTAAACCCATTCATTGATTGATGGGCATCTGGGCTGGTTCCACATTTTTGCAATTGCAATTTGTGCTGTTATAGACATGTGTGTGCAAGTATATTTTTTGTATAATGACTTATCTGCCTATCAAGAAAGCACAGTTTGTTCAGGGCCAACAAAAAGGTGATTTCCAAAACATATCATCTGAAACGAGAAGATCTCTTGATGTTACTTTTGTTGGAAAAAAAAGTCGAGAAAAAAATTCCTATATTATTAGTA
Organism: Saguinus oedipus; assembly: GCA_031835075.1. Taxonomy (NCBI): domain Eukaryota; kingdom Metazoa; phylum Chordata; class Mammalia; order Primates; family Cebidae; genus Saguinus; species Saguinus oedipus. The sequence goes on from CM063182.1 coordinate 45,857,362, forward strand.
AGCAAGCAATAGACATCATAGTTAAGTTATAAATACAAATTTTATGTGCCTCAGTTAATTTGACATAACTTTAACCCACCGTTAAAATCAACTGCCTTAGCCAATGAAATTCCCTTTCTGGTCAATATTTTAAGTGGCATTTTCCATGGTTATATGTCTTTGGAAACGTCCTTGATTTGTGAGATCAAAATTTATAATTGAGCTTAAGATTATAAATGCTCTCAAGAGTGCTCAAATGAGTAGCCTCTTTCCCAGTATATGATGTATAGGACCATAATTTCCAAATATAGTTTCTTTTCCTTGTCTGTGTAACTGCTTTAAATAAACAAATTGTTGTCCAGGTGACCTTTATGCACTGTCTGCACCACTGAGAAAAAAGGTAATTCTGCTTCACCATGTTGACTGTTTAAAAACAAATATATTTTTAAATTATTACAAGTGCTTTAAAAGGCAAACGACTTATAATGTGCCAACAAATATAACCATCACAAACCTGATATCCGTCTTAACCAAAAATGCCATGACATACGAACCGACTGGTTTTCTTTCTTCCTTGCTTCATAGCTCCAGCTGCCAGATATGGTAAAAATTCAGTGTCACAGATTATAACAAATTATTTACAGAAGCCAATGCCAAAATAATCAAGATATGAACTGTGTAAGGCTTAATATATGTGTTTGATTTCTGAGTGTTCACCACGTTCGTTAATGGTTAATTAACAGAATGAGTAGATGGGCGTATTCACGTATAAGTTACATGTACGAAGGCGGTTCTGGGTACTTTCACATTTTTACTTCCGGTCTAAATATTTGAGAGGAAAGTGGGGACATTTCTAGGCATTTATTCAAAACCAGACATTAATAAAAACAACCCAAACAGGATAAAAGCTGCAATTTAGCAGATTACTTATAAAGTCAACGTGTGAACATGATGCTTTGTAATTGACTGTGTATTTAGTCAGCATTCTGCAATTCAGTCACGGTTTAAAAAGAAACTGGTTAGTGAGAACCTAAGAACTGAAATTAAGTTGTTCGGGAATTCACTTTTCGATGGTATGTTAAACTGCACTTTTATAATTTCTCAGTGGGAATGGGTTGTTAAACCCAGTTGTCGGTTCTATGTGGGAGTAATTCCAGCAGTCATAAAGGGTGGTCTAAAATTGGCCCACTTTTAAAAACGTAAGATTGCTTCATTTGATAATGACTTTTAGGAGTTCCAGATATAGTTTCAGAATCACTATAGGTGCCATGAATGGGAAGACAGCAACTGAGACACTGGGTGTATATGTTCTGTGTCCATAACTTGGAGTACGTTTCTTACACGGTCAGACAAGTGGAGTGGATATAGGTACAGTTCATGCAACTGTAAAATCTGACACTAGGAGAACCAAACAATGGTCAACACACAATCCTCCTTTTGTAGATTAGCAAGCGAGAGATACTTGAACGTGACTTGGCCAAATGCACCTTCTAGTTAGGACAGTCAAGGCCTCGTGTCTGCCGGCACCCTGTCCACGCTCCCACAACTGCATCCCACCCTACTGCTGTTCACTCAGAAGAAAAAGAAAGTACACACACATACATGTACACACACACACACACACATATGTATATGTATATATATACATCTAGAAAGAAAAAAGACTTAACAAACCTAGTGATAGGTGCAAAAAGTATGTAAGTAATGGACAAAATAGCTAAATTCAGAGACGAATGTTAAGAATAATAAGTTAAATTTAAATTAATGTGACCATCGTCTATCAAGAAACTACTTAGAAAAGGTCAAGGAATATGACTACAAATACATAAATCAAAACTGGAGAATTGTATCAGTACTTTAATTATATCTATTTTAGAATTCAGCTAAATAAAAATATAGAGTGCGTTCCATGTAAAGGTTGTGGCAAAAATTAATGAGGTAATTTGATCAAATTAAAAACATAGAATTTTGGTCTCAGTGTTCATCACCATTCAGCTAGATTGTTTAATTAGCAAGAATTAAAAATAAGCATAATGTGTTGATAATATATTAAGTATTTTTAAAATTGATAATTTCTTAAGGAAAAGTGAGAGAAACAGCTATAGTAAATACATGGCTTGGACAGCAATGAATACTTAGATAATATACTTTCACAGAATTCTTTTACTTAGTTTCAGATGTGGAAAATCTTCAGTAATATGACACATCTTCAAACTAAATCAGATTCCATTTGTGAGAATTGCTAATTGGTAACTTCCAAGTCCTAGGATCTTTTTTCATTATAAGGGTGTGCCTAAAATATCATTAGACTAAGTAAAACTTCATAAATTTAGAATATTCTGCTGTTGTGGGTCTATTCAAATGGGAATTGTATATGGTTCAACTTAATCAAAGCACACATTACTGAAATGACTCTGTCAAGCAGTGCCTGAGGGTCTGTAATGGAGGCCACCATCTCCACTCTGCTCCTGTTTACCTCTGACCCAGGGCCCTGTGAAGCACCACCTTTGTTGTTTCAAACAAAACTGAGTTCACTTATTTGCGAAGCAAGGAAATAAAACAAAAATTCACAGAAATTGCTGAGGAATGAAGGTCTGGATTTTTAGCATTAGGAAAGGTGTGGGTGGAGGGAGCGAAAGGTTAGAGGTAAGGCCTGTAGATGGTGGTTTTTCCAACTAAGGCTTGAAAGGTAGCATTTCAGGTAGAATGGGGTAAGTTCTGTGGTCTGAGTTAAAACAGATCCCATTGTAGTGAAACTGTATTTGGTTTTGACATCTCCCAGGCAGGTGCAAGCAGGTATAAATGGAAAAGTCTGCTTTCACAAGAGCTTCTGGGTGCTTTTCTAAAGCTGACTTAATGTCTTACGAAGGATCTGAACCAAACCAGTTCTCCCAAGGGGCCCTATTGATGTGGTCTACATTTGGTGAGCCACTGGGTTGGCAGTGAACACTTCCCTCTCCAGCCATAAGCTCCTAGAATAGTCGTAAAACCCCCTGCATCTGCACAGTTTGCATGTGAGGAACCTTTGCCTGGCCTGTCCAGTTAGACTATGGCTTTGTGCAACATATGCTGTTTTCCCAGAGAGTACAGAACTATGTGGGTGTGTGTTAGGGTTTTGTTTGTTTGTTTTTGTTTTGTGACAGTGTCTCCTCTGCAATCCCAGCTCACTGTAGCCTCGACCTCCCCGGGCTCAGGTGATCCTCCCACCTCAGTCTCTTGAGTACCTGGGACTACAGGTGGATGCCGCTACACCCAGCCCATTTTTGTATGTTATGTATTTTACATAATGTAGGTATTTTCAAGACAGGGTCTCACTATGTTTTCCAGGCTGATCTTGAATTCTGGGATTCAAGCAATCCGCCTGCCTGGGCCTCCCAAAGTGCTGTGATTACAGACAGGAGCCACTGTGCCAAGCCAGTGAATGTTTGTTAAGTTGTATTTTTCTGTTATATACAACTGGAGATATGAATAATTTCTTGGTAGTTTCTTAAGAGTTATTCTCTCCTTCCTTTACTACTTGAAGTCTTTTATACTTTATTCTTCAATGAGCCCTTCAAAAGTGACTCACACTCTCTGATGACTTTTAACTCCATGGAGAAATCAGGACTGCTAGATAATTTTGGTTCTTATAGGAAGGTCTTGAGATAAACTGTACTCAATTACTTTGATTTCACTGGAGAAAAGTATTACTTCAGATTCTTGGCATTATCCTGGGTTGTCTTTTTCATCGTTTTTGTTATCTAACTAAATATAGTAAATTTGCTACCAGTATAGTTTGTAACACCAATGTAGAGAGATGCAATATTTTTTTTCAAATCCTTATAATTTTTATTTTTGGCTCATATCTTTGCTTAGAATCTTCAGCACAATTTTTCCCCATTAGTTAAATTGTGGTAAAATACATATAACATGCACATTAACCATTTTAAGTGTAAAATAATGTGTTATTAGTTACATTAATAATGCTTATGCAACCATCATCATTGTCCATCTCCCTGACTCTTTTCATTTTAGAAAACTGAAAATTATATCCATTAAACAATAATTTCCCCATTTCCCTCCCCACAAAGCCCAGCAACCACCATTCAATTTTACATCTCTATGATTCTGGCTACTCTGAGTATCTCACGTAAGTGAAATCAAATGGTTTTTGTCTTTTTGCTACTGGCTTCTTTCACCTAGCATCATGTTCTCACAGTTCACCTGTGTTGTAGCAGGTGTCAGCAATTTTAATCTATTTGTATATTTGGTTCTAAAGTAGTCTCATATAGACCCCATATAATTGGATCATGGTGTTGTTTTTAATATCTATTCGGTTGATATCTGACTTGATTAGAGAATTTAATTCATCACATTTCAAGTAATTACTGATAATGGGAGACTTACTTCTGTCATTTCGCTGTTTGTTTCTGTAATGCTGTATAGCCGTTTTGTCCCTTATTTTCTGCATTACTGTCTTCTTTTGTGTTTAGCTGAGTTTTATAGTGCAACATTTTAATTTCTTTCTCATTTCCTTTTGCATATATCATATAGCTGTTTTATTTGTGATTCCCATGGGGATTACATTAAATATCCCGAATAACACACTACTAGAATTCATACCAGCTTAACTTCAATGGCATACAGAAATTATGCTCCTTTGTAACTGTCCTTAACCCTTTCATTTCTTGATGTTGCAAAATTATATTTTTATTTATTCTGTGACCAAAGACAAACTATTAATTACTTCTACCTGCCTTAAATCTGCCTTTGAGTCCCTCTGGTGAATTCTTCATTTCAGTTATTGTGTTTTTCAGCTTCAGAATTTTTTGTTTGTTTCTTTTTAGGTTGTTTTTTTAAAAAGTTGAGATTTTCATTTTGCTTACATATAGTTTTTTTGACTTTTTTTACATCTTTCTTTCTTTGAGCAACTTTAAAACAATTTTTTAAGTCTTTGTCTAGTAGATCTGTCATTAGGGTCTCTTTCAGGGATAGTTTCTGTTGATTTTTTTTTTTTGCCTTTGAATAAGCCATATCTTCTTATTTTTTTCTATGCCTTGTGAATTTTTTTTAGTTGGTAAACAGACATTAGCATCTAAAAATGTGATAACTAAAAATCATATTCTCCCTTTTTCCTATTGTTTTTAAGGCTTTTGGCTATTTTTTTTTCTTTTCATTGTAAGCTATCTCTGTTTTGAAGACCAGCCTGAGGCGTAAACTTAAGGTCTTCTCAGGTTTTTTCTGAGTCTTAGGTCGCTTTCTAATTTTTTTCATACATGCAGCTGCTTTTGAATATCCTAGTCTTTAATGTCTCACCAGACTTTTTAAATCCTTGGAAGTCAGCTGGAGTGAAGGGGGCTGCCACCGTCGGGGAAGGTTAAACAATGAAGACCACCCACCACTTTGTCTGTACCTTTTTCATCAGAAGCAGCAACAGATGAGCAGAGCACAGATCCTTGATATTTGGAAGACAGGGTCTTTTTGCCCACCCTGGTCTCCTCAAGCTGTGTGCAAAAACACGTGTGCAACTGCCCGCCACGGGGCTGGGGGTTGGAGGATATGAGTAGCTGCTGCACTTCTGTGAGATGAAATGGACCTAAATTAAGCACACCTAATGCCCAAGCATTTCCCTGGAAGAGCAAAATACAAGAGCCTCCAGAATTCCAAAATAGTCAGTCAAACAGATTCTGCCACGTGAGTGTTGTCTCTGTGGGAGGATTCCTGGTGTTCCCTCCTGTTATCTTCCCAGGATCCTCCTGGGCAGCACTGCTCAGTGTTTCTGGTTTCAGTTCTGATGAAAACCCTCACATTGCTAAATCAAATGCTGATTCAAGGTTTTTCATCTATTTAATGTATGGTCTATTGAGGATTTGCTGTGATAAATGTGGATTTAGCTGTTGTAGTTTTATATATATATATATATATATATATATTATATATATATGCACACACACACATAATGCAACATATTTTGGCTTATAATGCAATATGTTATGGCTACATTAAATTATATATTATCTATAATAATCATTTGTGATATAATTATATATTAATATATAATTATATAATGTGATATAATTATATAATAATTATATATTATATATTAATATCTAATTTTTATATTACATGGAATGTAATATATAGTAATGCAATATATAGTGCCTATATTAAATTATATAATCAATATTATATATTATAATAAATTATATGTGATTTGTTATATATAAATTATATATATTTTATATAGCTATAATTTATTACATTATAATGTATATAAAATGTATATTATATACACTTATATACATACAGATGTGTGTAAATGTGCATATACATCCCTTCCTTGTTTCCTCTGTCATTATCTTTTAACTTAAATTTTAAATCTCTAGGCAACTTCTCCAGACTTCACGCTCTGTAAAGCAAGGACCTGACATTTCCTGCACACACCATCATCTCTTCTCCCTAGCTTCCACTCTTGACCTCCATATATCTAACTATATTTATAATATACTTGATTGTAGAACAGTTTTAGATTTACTGAGAAATGGAGAAACTTGCAGAAAATTTATCCCTGAAAGATTTTGGAAAATTCTTTAGTCATTACTGTATCAAATAGAAGAGTGATTAAAAGTTTAAGCTCTGGAGTGACTGATGGCCCAAGCTCTGCAGGCAGACATTTAGAGTTCAAAGTTTGAATCGCACTTTTATGATTTAAGAATACTGTGGCCTTGGTAAAGTTATTTGACTTTCTGATGCCTCAATCTCTTTATACTTAAAATGGGAATAATAATTTCACAAATATTATATGATTATAGGATTATATTTACAAACATTATAGGATTATTAAATGAGTTAAAACATTTGTAACCCCTAGACCAGTACCTTTTAACTGGTAAATCTGTATATATTAGACTTTGCTGGATTACTACCTATCTTGTAGTCTCTATTGCAATTTTCTGGGACATTGATTATTGTTATTGCACTGTGATCAATGTTGATTAAGTTAAACCTTATGGCTTTATCTTTTCTGTCTTAATTTATCTTTCATCATTCTCTTACCTTGTCCACCAACCAATTTTTTTATGAGCAATTTTTTTTCTGATATCTCTTCCAGCTCATTGAGTTACTCTTTGACTGCTTTGAATCTGATGTCTTAAATATTCATTGTTTTGTGGCTTTGTTTCATCTGCAATATCTGTACTTCTGTACTTTTAGAATTCTAGATTAAATAAGTTCTAAAACATATAAATCATTTAACCAAATAAGATTCTTTTTCGAATCTACTTAACCACTTAAAAAAAAAATGAGACAACATTTCATTCTGTCATCCATGCTGGAGGACAGGGGCACAATTTCAGCTCATTGCAACCTCTGCTTCCTGGGCTCAATCAAGCTATCCTCCCACCTCAGCCTCCTGAATAGCTGAGACTACAGGCGTGTGCCACCATACCCAGCTAGTTCATGTATTTCATAAAGATGGGGTTACCCCATGTTGCCCAAGCTGGTCTCAAACTCATAAGGTCAAGGCATCTGCTCACCAAAATGCTGGAATTGCAGGCATAAGCCACTGTGCCCAGCCTCTACTCAACCACTTTTTCTAATGCGTTATGGCTTGCTTATTTTTAATTCTTTTATATCCTAAATTATTATTTCTTATTGTAAGCTATCTGGGATTATTCTGTCCCCTGAAGTAAAAGAAGGTCTAATTTGTTGTTGCCAATTTGTCCTTACTGTCTCTGGATTTCTGCCTGCTGTGATTTATGATGGCATCATATTTAGATTATTATTATTATTTACCTTAATTCTATGGACAGAATTGAGGCTTCTCTTTCACAGAGAATATTTACTAACATTTTCAGGCACTGAAAGATAGTAACAACCTGGGGTTATCTAAATTGAAACACCCTACTTGGATTCCCACAACCAAGCTATGATCATACATTAGAGGTCAAGACAAGAGTCACAGACATCTATCATTCCACGTTCTCAAGGGATGCTGTCTTTGCTGCTATTATTGTATTTTCTCAACAGTCCCATGTGCTTCTCAGTTCCTTTCTCTGCAGGCAGGTGGTGTTCTAAGCTGTCACTAGGGATGGGTCCCATCAAGGTTTCCTGAGGACCTTTCGGTTGCTGTGGCCACCAGCTGTGAATGCCAATCATAACCTCATGTTCTTATTTGCCATCAGCTGCAAACTTCAAATATTCTGCCTTTTCATTTGTTCTCAGGAGAGGGTATAGGAAAAGATTTATTTAGAAATATAATCTATCATACTGCTAGAAGTAATGCCCCACTTTAATTTTAAACTGTATGAAATTATTAATCATATTGTCATTTTGCACAGTCGATGCTTATTTAGATTTATATATGTGTTTACCATCATCTTTTTTCACTTTCATTTCTGCATCTCAATTTATTCCTTCTAAGGAACAATTGCTTTCCCTGTAATTACCTCCTTTACTCTTACTTTAATTTGGAGTCTATGTGTGATAAACACTCTGAATCTTTGAAAATATGTTGATTATATCTTGACTTATAAGTTAAAAAAATTATTTTATTGTGGAAATCTAAGTGGATTGCTAATTTTCTTTAAAATTGAAATATCTTCTTCACTCCATTCTAGCCTCTGTTTTTGCTGACGAGAAGACAACTAGAAGTTGAACTGTTTAATAATCACCCTTTTCTCTTTGCTTGCATTTATGGTTTTCTTCTAACTTGATATTCTGCAGTTTACTACAATGTATTTGGGAATATGGTTACTTTTGCCCTTCTTGCTTGGTTAGTCGATGTGCTTCGAAAATCCAAGGAACTACTAGTTTTGCTCTCCAGGCTAGAGGAAAGGGCAGAGGATGGAGAGGGAAAAGGGATTCATGACAGAAAATTCACTTGTTTTTACAAGAAAATGAGATCATTTTCCAAAACCACATTCAGTCATTCTTCAGCTAGCTGGCCACGAGTTGTTACCATGACAGACAGACTCTAACTGCAAAGAAGTATTTTTATGTGGCTTTCTACAAGACAGGATTCTCCGAAGAAACAGAACCAATAGGATGTGTACATACATATAGACATACACATACACATAGGCACACATACACACATAGACATGCAAATATATATATATATACACATACAGACATGGTCATACATATAGATATGACATACATAGATACAGACATATAAACAGATATACACTTATACATACACAGACACAGAGATATGCATATAGACACAGACATACACATATACACACACATACACAGACACATACAAAAATACATAGACATACACATAGAGACATAGATATTAACACACACATACATCTAGACATAGATATATACACATACATATAGCCACAGACACATAATACATAGACATACACATACACAGACATACAAATACCCATAGACATAGACATAGAGATGTAGATACTGACACACACATGTGTATAGACATATAATACACATAGACATATGCATGTGCATATACATACATAATAGACATACCTAGGTTTAGAGACATAGACATGTACGCATATACATGTACAATGAGAGAAAGGAAATTTTAAGAAATCAGCTCATGCAATTTTGGAGATTGGCAAATCTGAAATCTGCACATAAAATTAACTGTCACAGACACACTCTTTTCACGCACACACACAAAAAAACAATATATTTTTGGCATGGGAGAAGGAAGTACACTTACCAGTTTGGCAACTGGCAGTACCGCACATTTATCCAATCAGTGATAGCCAGGGCAGAATGACCTGTGGCTCAAGCAGATGGACAAAAGACTCTAATCTCTTCTATGCTCAAAATGGAACACAGGCAATGCCACACAGACTGAAATGTTAGTGTCAAGAATGGCCTGGGCCTCCTGTCTCAAGGGAAGCTTAAAAGGACTGGAAAGGACCTTGGAGCTCTACACCTGTCGTAGTGACATGTTTGCTATTCATTGAATACTTTCTGGACACGGAGTAAAAGCGTTGAAGATTTCATGCAGAATTTTTCCTATAGGGCATGGCAACTTGAAGCTGTATACAAAATCATAACAGTCTTAGTTTGGTTCAGGTTGGAGACATTTAAAAGTAGGCTTGACTGGCCAGACATGGTGGCTCATGCCTGTAATGCCAGCACTTTGGGAGGCCAAGGCAGGCAGATTGCCTGAGCTCAGGAGTTCGAGACCAGCCTGGACAACATGGTAAAATCCCATCTCTACAACAAAAAATGAGCCGGGTGTGGTGGTGTGTGCCTGTAGTTCCAGTTACTTGGAAGGCTGAAGCAGGAAAATCTCTTGAACCTGGGAGGCGGAGGTTGCAGTGAGCCAAGATTGTGCCATTGCACTACAGCCTGGGAGACAGAGGGAGACTCCGTCTCAGAAAAAAAAAGAAAAGAAAAGAAAAATAGACTTGACTTTGGCCAATGCTGCTGTTGCTCCAGTTTGGTCAGTTTTCAGAAGACGAGGCTTCATGTTCAGAGACATTTGGTGTTTTTGCAAGCATGAAATTATGCACGCATGTGTGTGTGTGTGTGAGGATGATTAAATGTTATGCTAAAATATCCTCCTGGCTGTCGGGAGCAGGTAGGAGGGTCCCATTATCTGAAGTGCAAAATACAGATGAGTTTCTCTCATTCACACTGCAGAAGAATGAAATCTAGGCTCTGTGGGTGAAGTGAGGCTTTGGTTGAGATAGATCTAAAAATTAGTCATATGTAGGAAAATTATCAATCACATTTGAGCTCTGATATTTCGCATATTCATTCAGGAAGGACTGGAAGGTGCAAACAAAGCTGACAAAGTGGATTACAAGGTGCCTGGTCGCCAGCAGCTAATAGAAAGTAATACCCAACATGACATGTGGGCCATTGGCAGGAGCGTCAGTCTCAACTGCCCAAGATCCTTGCTTTTAAGCCACAGGCTGGGGAAACAAGGGTCCTGTTATTATGCCACAAATGCCTAACTGGTGTTTACTATTGAAGAGTATTAAAGAAGCTGATTAGAATTTATAAAATATGCCACCTAGTTCCAGTAATGTAACTGACATTTTCATATATAACTTTCTCTTCATAGGAGTTTCCACTTGTATGTGTATGTAAATATACATATATGTTTATATACTTACATAAAAATACATATATAGGTATGTATGTGTGTATGTGTCTGTATATGTGTATATACAGAATACACTCAAATAAAATCTTGAGGAAAGTGAAAAACTAGTATGTAAAGCTAGATGAGACCAGGGAGAAGTGACAAGTGGTTCTGGAAAGGGCTTCTGGAGCCCAGTAGCGGCCCCAGGTGTGTGGGATGGGACAGTCAGCCTGGGAGGGTGGAGGGTCAGGCACTGAGGACTGTAAGCTGCTTGGTGTCAGGCTGGTGCCTTGACATTGGTCAAGCTGCCAATGAGTGGAAATCATAACACAGAGAAGGACTGTTTTCGCCCAGAGAACTGCATGTTAAATAAACACTTTTACCAACATACCAGTACAGATTTGCAACAAGGGCATAACCTCTCTGGGGTTCAAATACCACTTGTGAAAAATAAGGCAAGAACAAGGTGCTGTGAGAACTGCATCAGTGCTCAGAGACACCCCGATGGAGTCAGCTCTCAGCAAACGTGCGCTCTCTTTACTGGGAAAACCTTCAGGACATGGAGCTAGTTCTTGGATTGACTCAGAAAACCACCTGTGAAGCTGCATGGCCGCGCTTTCCCTGCTGAACCCCACTGTGTAAACTTTTGTAGAATAATACAACATGATGGATCTTTACATTCTAAAGTAATCTACAAATGAGTTTTTTTTAACTTGCTGAAATGCTCAAGACTCAAAAAATGCTTATTCATTGACCACCCAGGAGATCCAGGCTGACTCCACACAGTGCATATTCCAGAGCTTTGTCCAATGTGTCTGTCTGAATTTTTATCTAAATAACCTGAGTCCTGTATTCTGCAAGCCCGTCTCCTGCATCTCACAAATATCACTCTTATGTCTTTATATTTCATATTCCTTTATATTTCCTCAGAAGCACAGCAACAAGGGAATCACAGTAACTCCACATGAACACTGAGTTTGTGCAAGAAATTTTACAGGTATGCTTTAGTCCTTACCACGGTTCTCAAAATCACATATTGCATATTAACACTAGCTGAAAAAGGGAATTTCAGAGAGATTCAGCTGTCCACGTTAATGTGGGGAGCCTGCCCGTGTAAATGCTTGCAAACCGAGTTTTACGATACTGTCGGTTTGAGCCCAGACACAGGGCCTCCTGAAGGAGGGGAGTCTACATAAAAGAATAAGGAACAGACAAAGGGAATCTATTTAAAAGAAAATCAGATGTTCGAAACCAAAAACTCTTGCAGTCAGGAGGAGCAATGTCTCCATGTAAATGTTCTTTATGAGCACCAGGAATGACTCTCACCTTTTACAACCACTGATTGTGTGTAGGTCAGCTAGTGATTTGCATTTCCTCTTGCAGTGACGTAAACCAGAGCCTGGGAAAATGTATATACCGAGCCTTTGAGAAATAAATGTGGTGCGGAATAAGATTTCCACACCCCTCCTGACCCCGCTTTCTGTCTGTCTTTATTTCTCGTGCACTCCCCGACTCATGTTTGGAAACCTCTTGCTGGCCAAGAGTGACCCCCAGACGTTAGTGTACAACTAATAAAAGGATATGTTGGGATTCAAACCTAGCCCCTTCGAATCTCCAAAGCCAGTGTTCCATCAAACCCACCATTCCACCTTTTGCCTGCCCGTCAGTCAGCATGCACCCCCACCACTTGCTCTCAGGACACCGTGAGTGGACTCTGCTGAAACACTTCTAGTCTCCTTGCTCCTTATTTCTTCAGAAGTGACCCAGCAGTGCGGCTGCTGGCTCGGGACAGGAAAGCAGACCTGGCCTGCCTGGCCTGACTTGTGTCTCTCTGAGGCCGTGGGCACAGGCTCGGGCTGTGGCTGGCAGGCAGAGGCACTGGAGGACGCCCAAGCTTGGTCACTGGTACTGGTGACTGGTAGTCTGGGTTCTTAGAGTTTGGAGTCTCAGTATGAGGCAGCCTCCCCTGGCCACACGTAGGATCCCCTCTGTGCGGTCAGTGTCATTGGTGAGCTGAGGCTGCTCTGGCCTTGCTCGCTGTGACTTCAGCAATCCTAGGACACATGGCAGTGCCCGTCAGGCATGCTTGCCCAAAACGTCTAGAGAACTTAGTTTCCACAAACCATCCATTTTCTGGTTTCGTGGATTGTTTTCCCAAGGCAAATCAATCCTCAGGTTGCAGATCTGTGATCCCCGGGTCTCCCGTGATCACGTTGGCCTCTGTGTCCTTCCCAGCACGGTGCTTCTGCTACCATGGCTGCCCAAGACGGCTCAAGGTAAACACCAGCTGCATCCACAGTTCATGTGGAATCCTCTCAAATCCCCTTTCAATTCTCAGATTTTTCTTATGTTAGGTATTTTTTTAACTGATTAGGTCACCACTTCACTCCAAGTAGCTAGAATCACTAATTAACTTTGTATCATGTCCATATTCCCATATAGACTATTTTTTTTAACAAAGACTGATTTTCAAGATAGTAGTCAGACAAAAGACATGGTATATCCAGAAAACAGACTCTCAGCCTCTCATTTCCATTTGTTTTCTAAGTACTTGGATAAAGTGAGTAAAATTAACTTAAAATTTGAAGAAAAATGATTTTAAATGATTTTCCAAAAGGCCAAATGGAGATTGGGGGGTAAAGCAACTTAACTCTCTACAGTTTTTTTCCTCTCATTTTAAAAAATAATTCTAGCAGTTTATTTTTAATACAAATGGAAGAAAAACATACGTGACTACTTACCATTCCTCTCTAAAAGTTTTCTGATTGATTCCGTTCTTTTTTCATGCAGCGCATTCTGGGGCAATGAAGACAGTGAGCCAACAAAGAAAGAAGAAGTCAGCCAGGTGTCAAGTCACAGTAAGTTGTCTGAAGCAAAACACGGCCAGGAAGAGGGAAGTTGACTCTCAGGGGACAGCTTTAGCCAGATATTCCTCAATCATCCTCTCTGGAGAGATGACATTTGAGAAGGATGTGGATCAAGCAGAGAAGTGAACTAGATGAAGATGCAGAGAAAGAACTTTGAGTTGAGGCAGCAATGAGCTTGGGTGCTGGAGAAAAGCAAGAAGGCCACATGGCCTGGTGAGCAGTGGGTGACAGGGTGAGGCCAGCAGGAGATGCATCCAGAGCAAGCACAGTGCCCGGACCGCTGGGCACTTTGTAATGGAAGGTGCGGGACCCTCTTGGTATATGGAAAAGCCATTGGGGGCTTGGAAGTGGGCACAGGGTTGCCATGTAAATGGCCATGGAGACCAGGATCACGGGGATGGTCAGGGAGCAGAGGTGGGGAGACTTGTAACACTGTTCAGACAGAGTGGGGAGGAGTCCACACTGGATGTGTCATAGCTTGAGAGATAATTAAACATGCCTGCATGAGAATATAATTGAGTCATGGTGACATTAATTAAGATATTACAAATATAGGAGGAAACAAAATTTTTTTTTTTTTGCAGAGTTCGGGACAATCAAGAGTAATGTTTTGTGTGCATTAAATCTGAGGTAAGTCTTTAATATTTGAATGGAGATATGAGGCAGGTGGTTGTACAAATGAGTCTGCAATTCAGAGCAGAGGTCAGGGCTCAGATACGTTTTGGAATCAGAGGCATATTGTTCGTGTTTCACAGAGTCCAGAAACTTGGAACCTTGACGTGTAGAACTTCAGAACAAGAGGAAGAGCTAGACCAAGGCTGAAAGGCCGTGTTCCATGCGATGGGAGGACGTGAGAACGATCTGCGTCTCCAGGGCAAATGAAGAAATTGCTTCAAGGAGGAGAGACTCACTGTGTCAAAAGCTACTGAGACATCAGTGTAAACGACATTTGGGGCTTGGCCATTTTCCGTGGGAGACTGGGGTAAAAGAAAGCATTAGAGAGAGAGAGAGTTTTCAGAAAGTGGAAGATGTGTTAGGTGACAGGAGGGAACATCCTTCCTTCCATCTTTGCATCATGTGATCAGAGTTATTGTACAAGTGTGCCAAGGATGGAAGAGCGGAAAGTCCAAACACTCCCGGATCCACAAACATCCTTTCAGGGTGCCACATGTGCCCATTTCCAGACTTGAGTTTCACTAGCCCGCTGTTTATTAGGTCTCACAGATTTTCAGCCAAACACAATTTCTAGGTGATAACCAGGTCTCATCAGCAGGTAACTTCCCTCATGCTGACAGATTACACAAGCTTCCATTGGCATTTTAGATTTAGGGACACCTGTTGCTTTTAGATTTGGATGGCATTATGACTCAGTGTAATATTATTTGTTCAAATTGTCATTTCTCATAACTTTGGACACATTATTTCCTTTCCTTTGGTGACAGAGAATTCTAAGATCAACCTGACATTTTCTCGTGTAGTTAATTTGATTTTTTTTTCTATGTGGATGCCTAAAAATGATTTCCTTATCCTTGCAGTTAGTAAAATAAGCTGTACTTCCATAGTATATATTTTTCAAGTGGTGGATATTTCTTAGAAAATGATCTACTTTCTTATCGGTAGAGACAGTTCTTCACTAACTTCAGAGAATTTCTCATCTCTGAATATATTTACTGAATGACAATTTGGTGTCTCTGTTTCAGATTATTAGCGATTATCCTTTCGTTAGCTGTTCTTTATCTCCTATCTATTTGCCTAACCATTTGATTTAATCTCTGTATTCTTGGTTTTCATTCACCAAAACTATTTAATTATAGTTACGTTTATTCTGTTCCTGTTGGCGATGTATTTGTTTTGCAATTAAATCACCTTAATATTGAATTTATTCCTGTAAGTTTAAAAGTTTCCTTTCAATCTCTTTCTCGTGCTTTATCATCTTGTTTTCCAGTCATTGTTTAATTGATTCTAGAATCCACATTCTTCTCAAGTTTTTCTATAAAGTAGTCTCAAGGCTGTGTCCGGTGTTTTCTTGTAAAGTAAACATTGTGTGTATTTTTCTTCTCTGACTCTTCTTTTACCTGCAGACACTTTTATATTGCTGTCATGAAATTCCCTTTCGTGTGGCTTAAGACTAGAATGTTCTGTCTCGGATTTTGTTTGCTTCCATGCAGTATTGATGCCACTTCAACAATTACCTTTCCCCACCTTATTTTTGAGAACAGGTTTTATTTCTTATATGCTTTTCCCTCCTCTAAGGTACTGTGTGAGAGACAGAATGTTAGCTTCATCCACGCCCTGTAGCGGACGGGGTGCAGGTGGTGGGAAGGGTGCTGTCTTTGCTGGGAAGCCTATGCTCCGTGACCTTTGGGTTTGCTGGACATCCATGCCAGGGCTACTGAACCCAGCTGGGCGGGCTTCACCCTCTGATGGTGAAGGGCACGCTCAGGCCTGGGACCACTTCTCCACGTGATGTGCTGTCCTGAAGTCTATGCTTATCCACGGGAAAATCAGCTCACTTGTTCACCTTCCTCGTTTTTCCGTTTCTGTTTAAAAGCTGTTTCCCAGCTTCGAAGACACCCACTTCATTTGCTCCTTTTCAGAGTGGGGATGTAACAATTAATTTATAGGAAATCTCAAATTGATGACAAACAAAATCTGTGGTGCAGGGGAAAAAGGAGCCAAGCCTTGGTCTTGGGGTTTTTAGGTAGAATGTCGTTAACATTTCCCACCAAACGCAGAGTGTGTGCTTGCCACCTGCCATGAAACAAATTGGTGCGAGAGTGTCGAATGTATAGATGTGGTCCAGGTCCTGTGCTTCCGTGAGTAGGAACCTAAACCCAGGCCTCGGGTGACTTGTAACTCTTGCATTGAAGGTTCCCTTATTTCAAAAGTTCCAGGAAGAAGCTCAGCACTTCCTTCTATTGGATCAGGAGATGCCTGAGTTGGAGATGAACATTGACAAACTCCCCACCTTACCATGGTGAATTCCCCTCACAACCATACTGAAAAGCCTGCCCCGGGAAGAGCTTATCCACCCCTTCCCATACATTTGATGTATGTAGAGCCTGATCAGTGGTGGACTGCTCTGCATGCGGTGACTCAGCTCACCAGCCCAAGAAAAACTCTGCTGTGGCTGTGGTTCCGGGAGGCCCTGCTTTGGGAACTCTCCCTTGTGTCTTCCTGATTTGCTGCAAGTGATGGAATCTGCTTGTCAAACCCTCCTTGGTTGTGGTCATCGGTTTGTCACTGGCTGAGCTATCGAGCCCCCCTGTTGTGTGGGCAACAGAAGTAATTACTAGGACTTATCTGGGTTGTACTAAACAGAGGCGCAGCCAGAAATGAAGAACGAATGGCACCCAGCACTGTTTCTCCTCTCCACGTGCGCTGCTTTTAAAAGAAGTCCACACATTTCTTGACATCCCTGTGCTCATCAACGGTGGGGCAGTCCTCCCTTAAATATGGGCTCAACGTAGGCATCGGACTGTCATTGGCAGATGTTGTCCATACACGATGTGACTTCCCAGGCAAGGACATCAAAGGCAATTGCAGGCTCTACCTGGTTTGCTGGCATGCTGGCTCTGGAGCCTGAGCTGGACACAGGTCTCACCACCCTGAGCCTCCTGCAAGAAAACCAAGATCAGCCCATGCAGAGTAAACACACTGAGGAGCATCAGGACCTCAAGAACAGAGTGAGGCTGGCCGGTCCCACGTGCCCCAAAGTGTCTCTGCTCCTGCTGCCCTCCGGCCATAGGAGAGACCTTCTGCAAGGACAGCACTGCAAAGGCATTCCTAAATGTTCTATTCTTAGACCCCACAACAGGTAATAGTCAATACTCTTTTATGCCACTATATTTTTTGGCAGACATAGATCATTAGATTCCATTAATTCACTGACTCCAGGTTCTGGTGGCCACTGTGCAGCCTTTTTCAACTCTCTGGAGCTACTCAGGGCGAAGCTTTTCAACCATCCCTAAAGGAAGCTCCTATGGAGGTGGGTCTGGGGTTGCAAATTGAAGAAGGCTGTGGCTTCGTTGGGGCACACACGTGGGTCAAGAGCAAAATCACTGGGGTCTTAGTGCATGAGAGCAGAACACACACTGGTGAATGCCCCAATCCCCAGGAGCCAGGTGCACCTGCCCAGCACCTGGAAGGCTTCAAATAGGCTCCCACATTTCCATTGTTTGGTATTTCATATTATGAACACTGAAAATTATCATAGTTGTATGATGTATGTAGAGCCTGATCAGTGGTGGACTGCTCTGCATGCGGTGACTCAGATTAAGAATTTCTAGCTGGACACAGTGGTTCATACCTGTAATCTCAGCACTTTGGGAGTCTGAGGCGGGTGGATCCCTTGAGGTCAGGAGTTCAAGACCAGCCAGGCCAACATGGTGAAACCCCATCTCTACTAAAAATACAAAAAGTAGCCAGGTATGGTGGTGCACACCTGTAATCCAGTTACTAGTGGGGAGCTGAGGCAGGAGAATCAATTGAGCCCAGGAGGCAGAGGTTGCAATGAGCCGAGATTGTGCCACTGCACTCCAGCCTGCACAGCAGAGCAAGACTGTCTCAAAAAAAAAAGAAAAAAAAATCCTGCTACGTGTTCATGCCATTCAAGAGTTTTGAAATCACTGAATTATAGTAGAACTCTCTCTCAGACACACACACACACACACACACACACACACACACACACACCCCACACACTTCTTTAAAAGGCAAAGACAGTATTTTTTTTTACCCTGCGTGTCTCACTCCATGATAATTAAAACTCTACATGCTCAATTATTACAGGTTTTTAAAATATGTGATTTGCTCACAGGGGTGAATTGACCTCACACATATGGAATAATCAATTGGAATTCATCACCAATGAAATTAATAAAAACTGAACACATTTCCAATTTTATAAAGACAGAGTAAAAGAAAGGAAGTAACAACCAAACTTCTGAAGTTCATGCTCAGTTGTTGTTACCACCCAGAGTGTGCATTTCTCATGGAATCTGTTTCGTTTTGTTGGTTTTGCTTTTCAGTCTCAATCAGTGATAAATCCCAAAGGTAGAAAACCGTTCTGAATTTGCTCCAAACAGTCATTTCTGTCCACCGAAGAAGTTGCAGCAGAACCAATTGTTATTAGATACAATTGAGGAAAATTCCTGGAAAAGTTCTTACAATATTTTTTATGGTTATAATTTTAATTTATTTTGTTACTTTAGGTGAACACTATATCTGGCATTTCTGCCCATGTGATCCCTCCCCATTCTTTCCACCCCCCTTTCTCTCCCCTACCCTGCAACTGCCCCCAGTCTGTGATGCTCCTCTCCCTGTGTCCACATGTTCTCATTGTTCAACACCCACCTATGAGTGAGAACATGCAGTGTTTGGCTTTCTGTTCTTGTGTAAGTTTGCTGAGAATGATGGTTTCCAGATTCATCCAAGTCCCTACAATAAACACAAGCTCATCATTTTTTATGGCTGCATAGTATTCCATGATGTATATGTACCACATTTTCTTTGTCCAGTCTATCATTGATGAGCATTTGGGTTGGTTCCAAGTCTTTGCTATTGTACACAGGGCTGCAATGAAATATGTGTGCATGTGTCTTTATAGTAGAAGGATTTATAGTTCTTTGGGTATATACCCAGTAATGGGAACGCTGGGTCAAATGGAATTCCTATTTCTAGATCCTTGAGAAATTGCCACACTGTCTTCCACAATAGTTGAACAAATTTACACTCCCATGTGTTAAAGTGTTCCTATTTCTCCACATCCTCTCCAGCATCTGCTGTCTCCAGATTTTTTAATGATCGCCATTCTAACTGGCATGAGATGGTATCTCAATGTGGTTTTGATTTGCATTTCTCTAATGACCAGTGATGATGAGCATTTTTTCATATGTTTGTTGGCCTCATACATGTCTTCTTTTGAAAAGTGTCTGTTCATATCCTTTGCCCACTTTTGAAGGGGCTTGTTGTTTTTTTTTTCTTGTAATTTTAAGGGAACCTATTAAAAAAGCAGAGAATGGCCTTTACTAGCTGAAGCCAGAGGTGCAGCAGTTTTATTTGGGGATAAGCAGATTTTCTTTAAATATGAAAGCTTAATGGTATACAGCTTGTCGTCTGCTATATGAACAAGCCCATCAAGATGATGGGAATGCGTCTTAATAGGACTTAGTAGAAGTGTGCAAAGCAGTTTTGGAATCCACGTGTTGGTCACTCAGCAGCAAGACATGTAATTTAGAACATCTTAGCGCAGTTAGTGTCTGAACAGTCGCTGTGTTTTGGCCTTTATGCATTTGCTCAGCACAATTATTCTGTGCATACAGAGATGGGGGCATTTCAGAGTGTTACTTACAATTATTAATAAACTATTTGGTTACTGAATATTCACACTGTGTCGATTTTCAGCTATGCATACAAGGACTGTCTATTAAAACTGACACAGAGCCCCAGTGCACAGCTGGAGAGGAAGGCAGGCTTTTACACACCGGCCAGATCAATGCCCTGACAAAGTAGGAGAAAAATTGGGAGAGTGCTCTTGGTACGCTGCCCTCTGTATACCGGGAGGCAGGGTGTCCACCAGGACATATTGATCAGCCGGGCCGTATGTATTCAAGGGTCTTCAGTGGTGCTTATGATATTTTACACCACATTAACTGCTGAGACCACGCTCTATGGCAGCTCTTTGCAAAACACAGGAGGGCCTCAAATAGCTGCAATTAAGCCCTCCAGAGAGCAGGTGCCTCCCCCCAGGAGCGTACAGTATTCCAGGGAAACAGAGAGAAGCCAAGAAAACCGATAGCTGTCAGAGAGGAGCCGTCCTTGCCGTCGGTTCCAGGCCATCAGCACGTCCCTCCGTGCAGCTCCTCATAATCCTTAGCATATGCTCTTTGTTTTGATAGGCATGAAATTACATCAAGGTCATTTTTAATAACTGTCAATAGCTTCAGAGCAGCCGTCAGTTTTATTGACACCTACGCTGAAGAGCTCGGGGAGCTGCAAGGAGCACGCCGCCCTGCCTGGGAGCCCCGGTCCACTGGGAAACAGATGATTATTGATATTAGTAAATTAGTATTGATAGAAATTTGATGAGTATAGAGCATCTGGGTCACTCCAGAACGTGCTAATGTCAACATCCCAGAAAGAGCCGAGGCCCAGAGCTTTAAACAAACGTGCATTTATTGTCTACAGGCCTGTTCCTTTATCATTCTGCTCTTCTTAAGAGAAAGAATGGGAGACAAGCCTTTGTTTTAAATATCAGTCACTTACCCCCACTCCAAAAACCCAAAGCAGTGCTGAATACCCACCTTTAAATGTTGCTGTTTTCTTCTGTTTGGAGAAGAAATATCCCTTCCTCTGTACTTGATATTCTCGTAGATCTCTGTGGTTCTGATATACTTGCAAAGAGATATTTGAATGGGACCTTGTTTATGGAATAACACATTGCTTTTACATCAAGGCCTGATGGACCCTGAATGGTCCCAGGGGTTTTCTGGGGAGGGTCAGGCTTGGTTCGCCCAGGGGATGCTGTGGAGTTCTAGAAATCCTTTACAGATCAGAGAGGTCACTGGATCCCAGCCCACAGGAAGACGTGTGGCTTTCCAGAGTGAGCCAGACACAAGTTTCAGTGGAAAATGTTAGAATAAGAGAAGACAGAATTTGCCATAAGAACAGCAGCAAGCATGTTGCTATGTCTTGAGCTCATGAAGTCATGTCTTTAGAGGAACCTCACAGCAGTAAGAGAACACAACTGTGCGAGGAGTTGTCTTCAACATCACAGAGGAGAGGATGTGGATCCAGAGAAGAGAGTGGTCCTGTGGAAAGTTAAACTAGATACCTGGGAAAAACGAAGTCATAGAGGAAGGCAGACATGAAGTCCCTTTATGAGTTCGTTTATATAAAATGTCCAGAATATGCAAATCCACAGAGACAGCGAGCAGGTTGGTGGTGGGCTGAGCTGAGGGACAGGGATGGGATGACTGCCTGCTGGGAACAGGGCTTACTTTTGGGGAGATGGAAATTCCCTAGATTTAGACTGTGGCGATGATTGCACAACTGCAAATATACCAAAAACACCACCAAATTGCACACATTGAACGGGTGAACTCTGTGATATGTGAGTTATATCTCAATTAAAAAATAAATATATATAAACCTGGAGAAGTGCCTGGGAGAACAAAAGTGAAAATCATGAAATAGGAGTTGAATGTATTTAATTTAAGGCACAGATTCAGTAAATCAGGGAATTAGTGTTCCAGCCGTTATGCCTTGTATTTCTAATTCTGTAAATTCAGAGCGAGATAAGATAACTAAGGTGAAAAAGTGCCTGTACTACCAGGGCAATCTCAAGAAGGCTGACGAGAAGAAGGGCTTTCTGTCCACAGGAGGAGGTCGGCACGTGCAGTGGCTATGCGTAGCTGCACAACGTGGCGGGTAGGACCGCAGGGGCCTCACGCCCGCGGGCAGTGCGGGTAGGACCGCAGGGGCCTGCCCGCGGGCAGTGTGGGTAGGACCGCAGGGGCCTCATGCCCGTAGGCGGCACAGGTATATTTTAATCCGGTGGTAAGTGAGCTATCGAGTTAATAGTGGCATTCTGAATTCTACAATTCTTATTTCTACCAATCCCCTTGTAGGGGTGTACACGTTTATTGGCCACAGGTAGCTGCTACCGTGGCCTCACTGCCTGCGGCTGGCATTTTGTTTCTTATCATCCAGGTCCTCAGCACATGATCTTTCTTTTTTTCAAAAGTTAATTATTATTATACTTTAAGTTCTGGGGCACATATGCAGACCATGCAGCACTCGTCTATTCCTAGTTATGTTCCAGTGATAAATCCACCCATAAACTCAGTGGCCCAAATGATTTAATGCGGAGTTATTTAGAAACATCTATTTTAAAATATTTTGCCTCTTTGGAAAATGTACAAAGCAGATACAATTCTACTTGTGAGGGTTATATCTCACTGAGGAGTCTCCACTGGTCTCAGGATGCGTCCCGGGATACCATGGCAGGTGAGATCATTGCGTGCCTAGGAGTGAGGTGACCGGATGGTGTCACAAGGCATGGAGTGAGAGCAGAGCTTGGCGGTGGTCTCGGCCAACGTCTGCTGTTTACATGAGGAAGCAGAGACCCCAAGGCAGAGATGAAAGGCTTATTGTAGAATGGAATATGCAAATCCAGATATTGTAAGATAGAGGAACTAGACAGTAAGCATGTTCAGATTAGAGAAGAAGTAAGGATTATACCCTCTGATGAGGAAAAGAAAAAACTGGTTTGTCTTCTGTGGTCCACTGAATGACACAGCTTCAGACCTCCTGATTCTGCACTGTCTTTCAAACGCCAGACACTACAAAACAAAATCATAAGTTATAGTATGACTTCGCCTGAAGAGGGAATCCAATGAAGGGAAGTTATCACATAAAAATACAGCATTTAAATCAAGGTACTACAGGTTTTTATACAAGTATTGAATAAGCATAATGTATGCAACTGTGTGGAGGTGAATATAAACTCTCAACTAAGTTAAAATTTCCTAAACCCTTAAGAGGATTATCAGTCAAGAAACTGCATTCTATGATTCATCACGGTCTTCAGCTGCGACCAACAGCAGTGCCTTAAACATCGCTTCTTGCAGACTGGGGGCTGAACGCCATCAGAGAGAGAATTTATCATGAGGATTTTACTGGTTCTTTGTCAGAGGTACTTTCTGAGGGGGAGTTTTGAGAAGAAAACATTCAACTATCTTTACTTAGTAGCGATGATCCTGATGTTTCCTGGAATTGTCACCAGCAGAATCTACTTACAATTGTGCTAGAAACCGGTTCAGAAAGTCTGTTTAAATGATCAGCAAAGTCAAATCCCATGTGATTATGTCCTAAGATTGTGGCCATTTTTCCCAGATCTTCTAACAAAGTTAGCACAGTCATAATTTACAACCAAGACAAAGGATGTAAAAAAAGACAGCAAAAATCAAGAAAAATATAAACAAACTGGTGACTAAACATCTAATACTGATTATCTCAAATAGGTTCCGTTGAATGGAATATGATAACAGTCCGTTTTGCCACAGCATTTAGCATAATCCTCGTTAAAAAGAGAATATTTTGAATAATAAATTTCAAATTATTTCCTCGTACATGTCCATATGTGTAATAAATGAGTATTTTAGTTCCTATCTAATTATCTAGATTGGTGCAGAATTTTTTTTTCAAAAAAAAATGCCAGTTTTAATTGCAAAAGTGCTGCCGGCTTCAGATTTTAATTGCAATTCACAAATGGTTGGACTGGCAGTGCTCCATTACAAAGAAAAAATCATTTTAATAGCAGAAGTACTGCCTCGCTGCAGATTTCAATTTCATTTTACAAGATACTGGGTCATTCAGCGTCATTACAAGGAATAAAATAGCTGGTGTGAACCTCCGAGGTGTTGGCTGGGTCATGATACTGCCTCATGTGCTGCATGGAGGATGCCTTGAACTTGGCTCATTTTCATCCAGAAGAGCAAAAACCAGGGAAGTCCTAAAAGCGTTTCAAAGGGGCTCATGCCCAGCCACAGAAAGCAGCCTCTCCCATCCCTTACTTGTTCTTTCTCCTCTATCAAGCACTCCTTCAGGGTGAGAACGACCTCTGTGTTTGTGATCTGTAGAATAAAAAAAATGCAAGCTGTTTTCATGGAGATATTTTCCCTTCAGATTTTCCCATTCATTTTACCCTAAGCTCCCATACGTGTGTTCAGTGTGAGTCTTGGCTTTTCTCTCACAGGGTGTTATAAGCACACAGGTGAAAGCTGTCGTAGGATTCACCTTGCCTTTTGCACATGTGAAGGTTCCGGGGGTGGGTCTCCGCAGTGATAAAGCGCTCTAGTGATGCTGGTGTCCCTGTTGGTCAGGTTATCTATTGGTAACATTACAGCCTCTGAATTAAGAACAGCAGACATGGAGAGAAGTGACTAAAGATGCCTTTCCCGGGCCGGGCGCGGTGGCTCAAGCCTGTAATCCCAGCACTTTGGGAGGACGAGGCTGGTGGATCACGAGGTCAAGATATCGAGACCATCCTGGTCAACATGGTGAAACCCCGTCTCTATTAAATATACAAAAAATTAGCTGGGCATGGTGGTGCGTGCCTGTAATCCCAGCTACTCAGGAGGCTGAGGCAGGAGAATTGCCTGAACCCAGGAGGCGGAGGTTGCAGAGAGCTGAGATTGCGCCATTGAACTCCAGCCTGGGTAACAAGAGCGAAACTCTGTCTCAAAAAAAAAAAAAAAAAAAAAAAAAAAAGATGCCTTTCCCTCTGTCACACAACGGAGACTGAACTTGAGTCTCCAGCAGCTGAACGTGGAGTTGCCCTTGGTCCTCCTGGGCTCGTCGTTTTCCAGTGGGGGTGCCCTGGCAGACATCCTGTACTCAGGGAGGCCACCCTCCCACACAGGGGCCACTGCACACGCCAGGAGAGCACCTGCTCCATCCCCACTCCAGGGCTGTTACACCTGGTGTGGGCATGGCTCTCCTCCAGCAACCACTGTGAAACCCGAAGTGTGCTTTGCTGATGGAAAGTCCTCAAGTCAGATAAGCAAATTAAAAGGCCTATGTCATCTGTGGTTTAAACACATTCCACACAGATTTAAAGTAACTTCCTTGAGTTCTGAAAATTACAATATTTAAAACTCTTGACTACTCGAAAAACATCTCTTCTTTTAAAATTGTATTAATTTGTTCATTACACACATTTTTATTTTTACTATTTGGTGAAAGTAAATTATAAACAAATGACATGTATTCCATATACAAAGTCACATGTATATTTATATGTTTATATAATGACATCTGTATATACAACTTAACAAAACACGGCAGTACTGAGTTAGCACATATCACTGCTAAAATAGTTACCAGGATGTAACAATAAATTTTACTTTATAATGTTACTAAACTCATTTGACATTGAAATATAATTTTTATGGTTTGTAAATGAGCCAGAAGATAAAGGTTAACTTTCTTAGTGTGTTATTACCAAATTCTTTTTATATTTTAAATAAAATGTAAGTGCTTTATAACTCAGAAAGCATGATTCGCTCATTCCCAGAGTATCACACATTTGGAAAACATGTAAATACCTATAGAGATAAACGTGTGCAAACAGAGAGGCCCCGCCCGGCGTCTCCGGTGCCCTTCTGCTCTAATACATCTCAGCACAAATGAAGCGCCATCATTATCCATTACGTATGACAGTGATGTTACATTTGAAGTGTATTTTTCTTAAATTCATCTCAAGGCACTATTAAAAGAGAGTTAACAGTTAAATGGTTGCTATTTTGTGCATATAAAATAGGAGAGAATTGCATTCCCCATTTTTTCTGCAAATATTTATTGAGAATATCTGTAAGGCGCTGTGCCACCCCAGAGCTTGAGAGTCAGAAGGCCCGACCAGAGGTCACTGAGGGCAGAGATGCCGTGTGCGCCCTGGGCAGCGCTGCAATCTCAGAACACGCAGCTCATGGCCAGCTGCCCACCTATGTGGGAACTCTCTAAGGGACTAAGCACCCCAGGACAAAACGCTGAGATCACGTTCTGCAAAATTCTAAAATTCCACGAGGCAGTGTTGATGGCGTTGGGGATATGCCATCTTTCAAGGTGACTGCACCTGGGTTCACAGCACAAGCACACTGGCTCCACCCAGAAGCACAGTGGCCTCTGAAAGGCTCTCTGGCTGCTGACACGACTCCATAAACATCTAACCTCCTGCCCCGGATGGACCTGACTCTGGGGAAAACGATCCATTGCGTTCTAAAGTGTACTGAGGACATTAAAAAGAAGACACATAAATTGTTGTGAAAAAGCCATAGTCAGTAAATCTGAGCGTGACTTACTTGAAAAACAGGAACTAGAATGAAATGTATGCTAAGCGCTTCCCTCTGGGGTGGGCATTAAAAGAGGCTCAGCAAGCAGAATCCCCCGGGAGTCACCCAATGTCCACGCTAAGGTCATTCGTGCGCAGGGAGGAGACTGAACCTGGATAATTGATGTGGGTGCTTCTGCCAACGTGCAGGTGTGTGAACATGTGTGTGTGTGCGTTCATATGTGTATGCGCATTCACGTCTGTGTGTGGGCGTTCATGTGTGCGTGTGTGTCTGTGTGTGCATTTGTGTGTGTATTCATGTGTGTGCGTATGTGCATGCATTCCTGCGTGTGTGCCTTTGTGTGCATTTGTGTGTGTGCGTTCATGCGTATGTATGTGTGTGTTCGTGTGTGTGCCTGTGTGTGCATTTGTGTGTCTGTGCCTGTGTGTGCATTTGCGTGTGTGCGCACGCGCCTGTGGGGCCTGCCCAGGCAGATTCACTGAATCAGCCCAAAACACCCTCACAAGCAGGCAGCTCAGGGAGGGAAACGTCATGAAAAGAAGGGTTCTGCCGTTTTGCTCAGGCACAGGTGCACGCAGGTGCATGTGTCAGGCACTAACCAACTTACTGGAACCAAAGCCAGCCCTGCGCACACCCCAGGTTCTGCCCCAGCCTTTGCCCCAGCCTTTGCCCGTGGCTCCTGGACTCCCTGGGGCGCGGGTGCAGCGCAGCCTCTCGGGGGAGGCCTCCTGGTCTCCGGAGTGTCCAGGAGGCGCTGGCAGCAGGAAGAGGGTGGTCCGTGACCGAGACCCGCCCAACCAGCCTCGCCTTCCCGATGGCGACGGCAGAGCTGGGAGAGGGCCCTGCAGGGGAGGCTGAGCCTGCGTGGACGCGCGGCCCCCAGCCCTCGCCGGGGACAGACCGAATGTAGACGCCCCTGGTCCTGGCTGGCCATGGGTGGTGTGGGGGTCAGCCCCCGACCCCACGACACCGAGGCAGACGCCCCTGGCAGAGCTCAGCCCCAGAGAGCAGAAGCCACACACGGGGCGGAGATGGAGACGGTGAGAGGCAAAGCCGTCCTCCGCCTTCCTCCCCTTCCCCTTCCACCTGTCCCTCCAGGTGTCCGCCCCAATGCACCCGGAGCAGGTGGAGCAGGCACCCCCGCGCGCGTTTCTGCAGGCAGAGGGCAGATGGAATTTGCAGTCTCAACATCCTGCCCGTCCCACTGTGCGAAGTGATACAACTTGCTCGATTTTGCTGGGCGCTGATTTTTTTATCTGGAAAATCGAAGCCCCTCCGGGGACTGCTGTGAGAACCAGCACCCCAGTGATCGCACTGGCCACGCATCAGGACCATGGCGCAGGCTGGGAGGGGCCGGGCCCCAGTGTTCCGCGTGTCCTCACACGCAGAGCGAGCCCCCTGGCCACCCGCCTGTCAGTTTGAATCCACTAGCATTTCCTATTGAGCGTCCTCCATGGCCGTGGTAGGTCTAATGAGGTCTACAAATTTCACTACAATATAATCCTTGCCCTCAAGGAACTTCCAGCCTACAAAGTAAGTCTCTCCCTCAGTTTCCCTCTGTGCTAAAGTGTTTAGACAACTATAACCATCCTCTGGTAACAATTTGCAGATTGTTATAGGTTACAAAGTGCTTTATAAGCCCTAATTATTACTTCAGTAAATTATTTTTACATTTTTTTCCCAAAAGAATGAAATAAAACAGCATAAGCAGAAAAACATAAAACGCAAGAATTGTTTTATGGGCCCCTGACTGAGATTTCTGAACTTGAACATTATACGCGGGAAACATTAGATGCAGTAATTATATAATGATGTTTCACTGTATAACTATTATCTTTCTCATTGTCACTTCTTTCAGATGAGGGCTGAAGGGATTAACCCTGTCTATTCTCTGCTCAGAACAGCTTTGTACACTCTGTGTTTCCCTTAAACTCATCCATGGGCATTCAGATTTTGCAATACCTGGGAGAGAATACCACAGATCCTAGAATCACTTCTAAACTTTATCGATTATTTCTTGCTTTCTGAAAATAAAGCATCAAACTGAAAAGGTTGTAGGCTAAGGGACTTAGTGGGCATTTAGATCTAGATGTGTTTAAGAAAGAATGAATAAATGGGTTAAATGACTTGCACATGGATCTTATGCTATTTCTAATTTTAATGGTACTTGAAGTCAGCTATGCTTCCCAGGCGCAGCTCAGGAAAAGGACTGGCCTGTTCTGAAAGGATCAAGGCAAGAAACGCAGGATGTGATTTCACTGGAATGCCTTCTGGAACAGCAGCACGCAGTGCTAACCAAGACAGAGGCAGATTCAATAAACCAAACCAAGGTACAAAGCTGTGGGTACTGTGGGTTAGGTAGGAGTTCGGGGAGAGGTGTACATCTGCACCAGCAGGATTCTCAGATACCAAGGAGCAAAGTGAACAAGTTCGGCAAATGAGGGCTTCTGCTTCTAAACACCAGATAAAGCTTATTTAAATTCAATTTAGAGAGAAATGCCAGTCCTTGAGAACTGTGCTGTGGAGAATAACACCACCAATGAGATACCTTTGCACATGGAGGCTCTCCCCACTGTTCACGGCTCTGGTGGTCTTACCTGCATGCCTTGGTAATCCTAGGAAATTACTGCTTCCTGGTGATGTGCTTGGAGAATACAAGCAGGCAGGGGTGTGTGTGTGTGTGTGTGTGTGTGTGTGTGCGCGTGCGCGCACGTGCACGCACGCTCCCTCTAACTTTATGGATGTTAATAGCTTACATAGATAACATTTGTGTGCTCAATTAAAATTTAGCATTACTGAATTTTTATATGCATACATATTTTTAAACATATACGGATCATTTATATATGCTATATACGCATTATGTATAGATATGTGTATACACACACTTTATGTTCTCATGTGATACATATGTAAATATATGTGTGTATATCCATGTATATGTGTGTATCATAAGTACAGGCAATTAGCCCAATTTAATACACTGTTAAGCTATTTTCCTTCAATGTTTGCAAACTATTTATATTAATGACCATATCTATGCTGAGAAAGAGAAACGTGTGGATCTGCACGGCACTCGGTAGCAACACTGCTAGAAAAGGCAGCTCAGGATGAGCAGCAAAGCCCGCGCTGTGGCCAAAGAAATCATCAGGTAACCGATGGAATTAAAGGCAATTAGGGTTTTAAATACACTTTTATGGGCCAGCACTGCCACAAACTGAAAAGAAGCAAAGATTCTCCTGTTCATTAGGCATTTCCCCCATGTGTACATGGTGTGCTTCTGTTTGAATAGAAAAGCAATTATGTTTCTAATACACTTATATTCTACTCATCTCCTCATCATTCCAGGATAATGAGTCATTAGAAAAAAATAATATTCCGCGGTACAGCTTATTGTTGGGTATGAATGATCATTGCATTCGCTGAGTGTGAGCATCTGACTGTCGGGAAAGCTCAGAAATCAGCAGTTTCTGTGTGAATGCTCCTGCCGTGGCCACGGTGGGACCCTGCCTGGCATTATTCTCTGCTGTCCCAGAGCCTCATGTCCATGACCTTTATGTCATCCATAGGCAGGAAGGATAGAATTGATGACACTGGAAATCTCTGTGCAGCTGCCACCTCTGGCACAGGTGTGAAATAACCAAATGTGTTGGCCATTGGCCTGCCTCGGGTTCAGTTGTACCCAGGCAGCCTATTGTGAAAGACACTAGGAGCATTTGTGTTGATTTCATAGATAATCATGGATTTAATCAATTGTGGGACAAGTATCCATAAGCACTGACTGGCAGGTAGAGGTGAGTGACAGTGGAGGTTGTGAGGGAAAGGAGGAGCTCCCAGTGACCTTCGCCTGACTCCCAGTTTACAGCTCAGCTGTGCAAAGGGAGCTCTGCAGGAACCACAGCAGTCAGGGGGAAACGTTAGCAAAGGTTAAGCAATCGATCTTTGAAACCCTGGAATGTCCTCGTACTCACCAATTGCATGGCCTCAGCAAATGACCCAGGCGTGGACCCCAGGCAGGCCCTAAGTGCTCTGCAGGCTGCCTCATGGTAGGAGTGTATCTGCTCTTCCACACACCCCTCAAATGGTGGCCAGATACTGCATTTGTGGACCCAGGGCCTACCAACTGCATATAGCCTGTGGATGATTTGTGTGTGTTATGTAAACCCAAATGGCTGTGCTCCAGTGAAAAGGCCAAAATCACTGTTCAAGTCCGATAACAACTGTATCTGCAAAAGCCCTAAAGATCCTTCATAATTCATAGCTTAGTAGCTTTCTGTCTGGTGTCAGTGATTAGTACTATTGAAGCTCTAAGAAATGACATTACTCAGAACACCTCTCCAGAACAAAATCTGTGGAGAATTTACTTTTGAAAAAAAGAAATATGAAAGAATTGTGTTAGCTTGTATTTTAGCTAAATAACTCCACAAAGATACTTGACAAGACATGAGGAATGCATAGGCCTTAAGTGCACATACTGGGATGTACACATCAGTGTATTCATATTCTGCTTTACGTAAGGCAGGACCACGTAAGGGCGTTTCTGTTTGGAGGATCTTGGGTCGTGAAACAGGCACCGCAGTGAAGACTTGGAGCAGGGATGCTATTCACGTGATCAGTTTCAGCCCACAGTGTTCTACATGCGTTTTTCATTGCTGTAAACGTTAGGACCAAGGAGGCCATCTCATATTTTTAAATAACTAATAGAAGAGAACATAATTTTTCGATGTAATACAGTTACTCTGATCAAAGCTCTAAAAGAACCAGTCGGCACTTCCATCCACGGTTCTCCGGCATTAGAACCTCTTGTGAGGCCTAGACAGCAAGAAACAGAAAAAAGTGTGAAGTCTCACGTTCTCACTGATAACGACGGCGTCTTAAGGCATTAAATCAAAGCACGGTAAAGGACAACTTTGTACTTTGCAGGAATTAAAAGTGTACACAGTATAAAGTTTACTGTTTTATTGAATGCCACCCTGGCTTACACCAGGTTTTACTTACTCTGTGATGAGGATCTGTAAGCAGACACAAAGTCGCTGACTTCTTAGTGATATAGGCATGTGCTAGGGAACATGACCACTGCATTCTTTTCAACAGTTACGAGCACTGAGCAACCTTGGAATGATATTGATGACATTCTGAAAAAATTATTTAAAGCCATCAAAGGCCACATATTTAATGCTACTAAGAAAATATCTATCAATGTCTTTACATTTTATATATATATATATATACACACACACACATACACACACACACACACAATACTTTAATGACTGTGTGGGGAGATTTTTATAGTATACAGAATATATACTACATATTATACATACTATATATTTAAATTATATACATATAATTTAAAGAGATATGTATGTGTGTGTGTGTGTGTGTATATATATATATATATATATATATATAGAGAGAGAGAGAGAGAGAGAGAGAGAGAGAGAGAGAGAGAACCTTATGCTCCGGGTGAAAAAAAGAATAGTACAATATGTAGTTGAAGTTTCCCAAATTATTATAGGTACAATGTTTTCTTTATTTTTGGACGTTGTTCAGAAATGGGTCAAGACACTCATAAGCAGCCAAAGACTCCGAATAAGAATCTGACTCCAAAACCCGCACCCCAGCCAGCGCGGTCGGCATCCGGACGCAGGCTCCAGCGCACCGGGCTCGCCCGCGGCTTCCGCGAAGGGGCGCGCGTCTTCTCGAGGGAAACTGGGGGCACTGGGAGCCGGACCCCATCAGGAACCTCTTTTTAATTCCCCCTCAGTGATTCTCACTTGGCTTCACCTGTGTGAAATTTAGAGGAAAGTTAAAACGCAGTGGCTCCTCCTGAGGCTCCGGCCTTGCGGTACATGCGAGGGTAGAGACACGGATGCCGCGGAGGGCGCACCAGGAGCCGCGCCGCGCCCTCCAGCCTCCGGCCCCGCGCCCCGCGCCCCCCGCGCCGCCGCCTCCCTCGGGCCAGGCCGGGGCTGCGCTGCCATCTAGCGGCCGCGCGCCCGGCTCCGCACCACAGACCCGCAGGCCACCCGGGCCCGGCAGCTCCTGCTCACCCCGTTCCCTCTGTGGCTCCTTCAGGTGCCTTGCTCCGTCCGAAGTGGCGTCCGCGCTCTGGGTCTGTGCGTTTAGCCAGCAGAGAACCGTCTCCCAGCAGGTGCCGGCACGGGGGCTGGCCTGAGGCTGGGGAGAGTCTAAGGCCCACAGCTTTGCTGAGAATCCAGGAAACCGAGCGGCGGCCTTCCGAGCGCGCAGCTGGAGAGGGCAGAGGGGAGGCTCGGGTGTGGGCCACGCCGCCCCTTCCTCCCCCAGCCATGGGGCCACAGAGTCTGCGGCAGTGGCCTGGGACCACCGCGCACTGGCCAAACGCTTTTAGGATGTGGAAATATCAGGGCGAAGAGAGTTGGACGCTTGAAGGTACAATATAGTGCATGTGTTATGTAGCCCCAAATGGCTGTTTTCCAGTGAAAAGGAAAAGACCACCCTTTAAGTTCGATGACAATTGCATTTGCAGAAGCCCTGTGCAATAGTTTGGGGAAAAAATGAACAGGAAATTAGCCATCCAGAGACTCCTAATGAAAAGCAGCCATCCAAATGCGCCCAGCACCTATAAAAACTCTTAGAAAACAAAACGGCACGTAACGTCTTCTGACTTAAACATTTATTTCTACTCGTTTAAGTTTTATGTTTGAAACATATATATGTTTGTGTATATATATATGTGTGTGTGTGTGTATAGATATATATCCATCCCTTTTCTGTCCACATAAATTAGCAAGTAATATCTTACAGGTTTTCCCCAGTAGTTTAAAACACACGATCAAGATAAATCTGATGCCTATTTGGGAAAGCACTAAAAATACCCAAATACCCGGCAAACGATTTTAAAAAGAGAGAGAAAAAAACATACTGGAACTGATTTTTTCAACTTCAAACCCATGACAATTATTTGAGTGTCATTATAGATTAAGAGGCTTCAAACAGAATATTTTTTTCTTAACATTTCAAAAATTTCTCAAAAACTGTTGAGAAATTAAGTTTTAACACTAGGTTTATTGCTTATTGCACACACACACATAAGCGGAGTACAATTACCATAACTATTTACACATTTATAATAAATATTGCAAAAAAATCACTCTATAGTGATTGTCATAAACATCTTTTTAAACTATTGGCGATTCTTCTTCCTTTATACTGGACTATTTTAAATCTGAAGGGAGGTTGAACTAATTTTCAAGCACGCACCAATGAACTTTTACATGTAACACTATTTTTGTTCTGGTGTGTAGAAGGCTCATTTCTTGTCCCACTAATTCCATAATGATGGTTCTATCAATTACTTTTTGGGATACCGAAGCTTCATACTGTTCGGAAAGCCCCCCGTTAGATCTCCCCAGCTTTCCATCAGGGACACGGGGCTCTGTGCGCTCCCTGCTGGGGGAGCTCGGCTTGGTATGACGTGTACAATCACGGAACGTCACACATTTTACTGCATAACTTGCGTATCATTTTTTCCCTTTCTATAAATGATTTTCACAAGTAAGAGCCATTGAACCTACTTTATTTTTAAAAAGACACGTGCCTTTCCACTGATTGCTTTTCATCAGGACCCTCCAGATATCTGGGGTGGTTCAGCTGCAATCCCAGAACATTCTGTGGTTTACTTTGCTCTTCCGACAAATTCAAAGAGAGGGGTCCACTTCGCGCTAGATGAAAAGCAAACGCACGTTAGATAATACTCTTCCTCTGCCCAGGAATAGCCTGTACTCTACCTTCCTGCATATGATTTATTTACAGTCACTTGTATTTAGCAATGTAGCTGTGATGCATTCAAAATAGCAATTAGTCTTTTCCCCCAAAAAATTAGAGATATGTTTTTAAAACAGCAATTAGTCTTTTCCCCAAAAAATTAGAGATATGTTTTTGTATTATTGACATTGAAATTTCAAACATACATGTACCTAGTAAAGATATCAAATATGTTTAGGAAAAAAATGTATCCCAGTACTACAATCACAAAATATTTATTTTAATTTATTTATTATGGTGTTTCAGAATTTTTCCTATTTTCTTAACTTGTCTTCTTCAAAAGAAAAGCAAAGTGATTACTGGTTTTTAAATCACCAAGTCAAACTTGTTTAACTTCAGATTTCCATCAAAATCGCATTTGAGATTTTAAGAGTTTAGAGCAAAAACAGCATGTTTAACAAACAGAGCTGATGAGCGATCCACTGGCAGGTGGTTGCAATGGAGAAGCACATTTTTGTATACGTGGAAAGTCTGAGGTTTCCTCATTCTGCCAACCTAAGGGTTGATTCGGTTTTAGCTTTTGCTATGTCAAGGGGTGTCTCTACTGCCACACCACTGGCTATTTTGATTCAACAACTTCAATACAAATAGTAGCAGGGTACAAACAATGGGTTCTGCCTAGCAACATAGCCAGGGGGCGTCCCTGAAAACAATACAAGAGTCCCCAAGGTTGTCAGAGGTGGGGTTTACTTCTCTTTCCTCGAAGACCATCCAAAGAGCTCTTCTAAGGTGAAAAGCAGCCCCCTGTCCTCAGCCCACAGGCACCCTCCTGCAGCAAAGGAGGCTCCCTGGACCTGGTGGGTGCCGCATTCCCACGGGAGGAGGCTGGGAAGATCCCCCGCCGGCTGACTGCTGTGTGCTTGACTCAGAAATATGGCCAGGGGAATGGCAGAAGCCAACGGTGTTGTCACATCACGACGTGGAAATGGAGCAGTGTGAACGCTAAAAACCTTGGCTAGCACTCAGCTCCATCACTAGCTGTGGACAAAACACAACCCAGACAAGCCATTAAAAACACATAACTGTAATGATTTTGGTACTCATCTTGCATGCTTAGTTAAGAGTGAAAATTCAGCAGACCTCTCAGCTACATGAACCCACCACTGCGTATTTTCGTAACAGAATAATCCTACTTCAGTGCGCATGTGGCCCGAAAAGAAAATTAAAGCCCTCAATTTCCTCTCATTAAATTTAGAATACGTATTTTATCAAGGGGTATAATTTTGTTTGTTTTTCTAATATCTGAAAGCATGTAAGAATAAATACGTACAAAGACTCAGGTGGTTTTGGCCCAGTGTGTGAGCCCCAGGTCCGAGGCTCCTGGCTGGGAGATCCCGGACAAGGAGCTGCCCTTCTCTGGGTCTCACTCCTCACTCTGGCGTGTAAGACACAGGCTTGCCTACTTCCAAATGATGAGTGTTTGAAAATACTTTGTAATATCTCTGTTGCTGAGTAGGATGTCCATCACTGGCAGCTAGTTTATTTTTGATGTTGTGGTGCTTGAGGAAACATGTATTTCTGAACTAGAGCCTTTCCCAAGAGCTACCCTTGGGCGACACATTGAGAGAAGACAGCATCATGGAAACTCTGTCTTCCTGATAACCTGCACTCAAAGCCAAAAATTGGCACATTTCTCCTGTAAAGGGTCAGATATCAAATATTTCAGCCATGCCAGGCACAGGTCTCTGTTGCAGCTACTCACCCTGCCTTAGCAGCACAAGCAGGGCCACGGGTCAGCAGGTGAATGTGGCTATGCTCCAGTCAACTTCACTTAGAAAAGCTGAGGAAGAGCTGGACTGGCTTGTGGGCCGCAGCCTGTCTACCCTGCTCAAAACCACGGGTCCCAGTTTGTGAGACCATGAACCAGGTGAATGTCTTTATTTTTGCATTGAAAAGATAGATGTTTTAGAACAAATTATCTCCAAAACCATTCACATTTTTCAATTTTTGCAGTAAGGTAAAACTTCAACATCCTATAGATTCTAAAGGTAAGAAAGACACTTTATGTCACCCAGGCTGGAGTGCGGTGGCACGATCTTGGCTCCCTACAGCCTCCACCTGCAGGGATCAATGATTTCTGTGCCTCAGCCTCCCAAAGTGCTGGGATTACAGGTGTGAGCCACCATGCCCAGCTATGCATTTTAAATACAGAAATGAAAATTCTTCTTTCAACTATTTTTATGCATAGGTAACATCTGCCTTTTATGCTCAGTCTCTGTCTCTGTATGTGTATGATAGACACACTTCGTGTAGAAATAATTTTCTTCATTTAGAAGACAGAATATTGTTTCGGGACTTTTCCAGTAACTGCAGGTGGAACACTTGCATCACGAAGGTTTCTAATTATAACTTCTGTGGCAAAGAACTTGGAGACAGATATGCATGCAAGCATTTGAAATGCTGAATCTTGCAATTACCTATCTAATCAAATTTTTGAGCCAAGAAAAGTCGATGTGAACTGAGTGATGAAGAAGATAGTTTGGTTATTAATGGAGCGTTGGGATAATGAAATGCTTTGTTTAGAGATTTTGTTTATTTGGCACTCTCTTTACACTCGTACCAAGATATGACAGTAAAGTCATGTCACAGCCGATCCCAGCGCAATCAGGTGTGATTACTGTGTTTTTCAGTGATACCTGAAACTGAACATACTCTGGATGAAAGAATTAAACCAAACCGATGTAAGCGATGGTGGTCCCCAACTTCTTATCTGACCACACTCAGGACCGCTGATGCTGTGAAGACCACACCTGGGGCAGGGCTGATTTTGGGTCCTTTAGCAGATTTGATGAGGTCACATAACACAGTGATGCAATTTCGGAAACATTCATGTATTTGCCTTTAAAAATAGAACTGTGTCGAACTACTCCCTTCATTTGAGAAATTCCAGTTCACATGCTCAAGAGGCGAATCTACGAACACTCCCATTACAGACTCAGAATTATGAGGGCAGCAGCCACACTCTTGATGGCTGCCTTTGAAAGCTCTCACGGAAAGAGTGTTATCATCAGCTTCTCCTCTTTCTCTCTCTCATTTTCTTTCCTTTATTTTCTCTTTCCAGCTTTCTCCTGTAGTCTTTCTGGAAATTTCATGAGGACTGCTGTCAGCCCTTGACCAAACCCCGACTCAGAGTATTCTGATTATCACTGCAAATCATTAGAATTCATACATTACAGTTTAAAAATCATATCAAAGAAAAGAAATATAAGAAAAATATCTCTTTAACACTCTGCAAAAAACATTTTTTCCTTTAATTCCTGCAGGGTACTTAAGCTCCAAAGACACACACACACACACACACACACACACGTAAATACACACATATATGTACACACATATGTACAGACACATACACACACATACATATATGTACGTGCATATATATAACACATACACATATGCACAGACCCCACATATATGCATACACATACATACACACATCCATATATGTGAACATATAAACACACACACATGCATTTATATGTATACATATATATTCTAAAGACAAAAGTATTTGCAATTATTATCCATATCCCATTTTATCTTTTAGTTGGAGGATATATTAATAGTTTTCCAAACATAACACAAGTAAACAGAAAAGCAAGTAAAATGCTTTTCAGGGTGAGCAATTTTTCTCGTTTTAGTGCACCCACTACTGTACATCTGCAGTACTCACTTAACGTTTCTAATTAAGTGAAATGGTTCTGCTCGTTCTGAATCTTCATTACTGTAATTGTGGACCTAAACGCTCCCGGTAGTATTCCCTCTGAGGCAGTTTTAAATTCACCATGATTGTACACACCATGGCCACAGGAGTAACCCCTTTCATTCTTTAGTCATGTAGGCTGATTGCAAAAGTTGCTGTGTTTCAGTGTTTTTTCTCCCCATCCTCCCCTCAATTCCTTATCTCACTCTGGACACAGTCCTGTACACATCATGTAAACTATCTTCTGTCACAATAAATACTACATAGTTACAGTTGAAGGCTCCGCTGCTACGCACTTATGCAAAGATTACTGTGGAACTTCAATAGGTTTGCTCTCTTCGTATCTTTTACTGCTTGAGACTAGAAGGAAATGAGCTTCCTGACCTTTCAGAGTGATGCACCTCCTGACCGAATGCTTTCCCTCACAGAATTGTCTTTACAAGAGTCACAGTAACTTCCACACTGTTCAACTATTGATGCTTTATTGTTTATATGAGCTTAGGTATCTTACCACCCTTCATATTAAAAAACATTACAATTAAATTTCATGCTCCATTTTGCAATTCTTCTCTAGCTTTGGAAAGCTAAGGGGTCTAGCTGTTGACCACTTTATAAGGTGAGAAAATTCTTTAGTGAGCAATGATCCACTGTCCACCTTGGCCAAACTGAACCTAGCCCAAGACAGAGTTTCTCCACTGAGCACAGGAGTTAAATAGAAGAATTCTGGGCACCTCCTGAGGCAGGGAGACAAGGAGGAGGGATAGAACATTCATGAAACAAAGGGAGCAACAGGGTTAGTGGCAGCTGCAAACTGGGGCATATTTTCTCCAAGACCAAACCAATTGCAGACCACACCTGGGATGGGAAGTAGGGCCGGGAGGAGAGTGGCAGGAGGGAGAGGGAGCGGGTGGAGGAAGGAGAGCAGGAGCCAGGGGGTCTCTGAGTAAATGCAGGGTCCCTGTAGTCTGGCTTAAAAGAAAATCAGTGCATAAGTAAACCAATGGAATATATACTATTCTCTCTTGCAGCAAGGTTTTGGAAGGTTTTTACTTTCTTTTGCCTCTATATTTTCTGCATTTTCTACAACAAATGCATTAATTTTAATTGTTTTCATCAGAAAACATGTAAAAAGTACTTTGAAACTTCATTATGTAACACAGTGTAATAATTCCAGTAATAACAAAGAGACAAACACATCTGTCAAGAGGAAATAGACAATCCAAAGTCTGGCCTCATTTGACATAAACAAGGTATCCATAAACTAATTAGTATTGCAGATCAATGGAGAAAGGAATGATGGTTCAATAACATTTTCTGATAAAATTGGTTATCTCTTGGGAACAAAAAGCAAAGTTAAATCATGACTTCACTTTTTTACCTTTATGATTTACATTTATGTACTAATATTTACATCAATGTAAAATAATGTCCATGCAGATTAAAGATTGCAGGTAAAAAATTATATTATACAGATAAAGAAGAAAGTATTTGATGCACAGGTAATTGGGGAAACGTGTTAAATGTTCAAGCGAGACTACACAGGCAAAGAAGATACATGCATGTAACTGTCGTTAACTGGAAAGCTGTCATCAACACTGTAAGTAAAATCTAAAGTTTCCGAACAAGAAAAGTACAAATTTTAGTCTACAAAACAGATAAAATGTTACTATTTACATTGTTTTAAAAAGCTACTACCAATCATTACAACAAAAAAGTTTAATAGCAAAGTGATTAAAAGGCATGAACAGGCAATCCAAAGAGAAGTGACACAAACAGCTTTTGTCAAAGGTGGAAACCTCAATCCATAAGCAAATGGCAGCTACCCCCATGCATTATCTCTGCTTACCAATAACATTGGCTAAGAGCAAATCGTGTGACTTTGTACAACCAAAAGCTCGTATTTACAGGTTAGTAACTAGAATCATTAGGGTATAGAAATAATGTCTAACTGATAAAGCCTTAGTGCTTAGTGACTGCATTTGGAAAGATGAAGACTTCTGTGCAAAGTTCATACATTTCTAACATAAAAACCTTTACAGTGAGGCTCATGCAGAAAATGGAAAAGTACAACCCACAATGGGCATTTGCAGAAGACCCAGTATTAAAACAGACAGGGGAGTGGGGGATGGGAGATACATGAAAGACCAGGGCAGAGTTAAACGCTTGCTATTGGCTGCTAGACTCAGACATCCCTAAGTAGGTGGTGTTAGCAGCCACATCATGACCTCACTGCACAATTGTAATCTGAGATGTATTAATACTTATTGAGCCCAATTTTATCTAATAGGTTTTTTAAATAGCAAACTAGAGTGGGTTCATTTATTTTCACACTATTCTAGAGCACGTGCTATTTTTCAGCTCTGTGCAATGCTAGGCACAGGAAGTGAAAATGAATGATGCCCAGTCCCTGTTCTCCAGAAGGTAATTTTAGACATGTATGGGTTGAACACTCAGAAGTATTTTAATTATTTTTTAGAGTAAAAATGCTTAAATAAAAAAGCAAGCATTTATAATAATCAGCTATATTGAAAAAAATCAAAATTATTTCTATATATGTTTCTGTATTTTTAGAGCTAATACACAATTTTTAAAAGTTTATAATGATATAAAGTAATACTAATCACCAGTAATAACAGCTAACAGTAATTGTTTGCTTACTTTTTATTAGGTAATATTCCAAAGACTTTACATATATTAAAATTACTTCACACACAAACACCCCTAGGAGGTAACTACTATTGTTTGTTTCCCCCTCTTTATAGATAATGACACTGCGATTTAGCCTAAAAAAATTTGCTTCTGGCCGGGCGCAGTGGCTCACAACTGTAATCCCAGCACTTCGGGAGGCTGAGGTGGGTGGATCACGAGGTCAAGAGATGGAGACCATCCTGGCCAACATGGTGAAACCCCGTCTCCACTAAAAACACACAGAAAATTAGCTGGGTGTGGTGGCGCGTGCCTGTAATCCCAGCTACTCGGGAGGCTGAGGCAGGAGAATCACTTGAATCTGGGATACGGAGGTCGCAGTGAGCCGAGATCGCGCCATTGCACCGCAGCCTGGGGAAAGAGCGAGACACCGTCTCCAAAAAGAAAAAAGAAAATTTGCTTCAAGTCACACACATGGATGATTTCGATGGACCCAAAGAAGTTGACTCCAGAATTAAGGTTTTAAAACATGTTTCCATAATATCTCTCACTTTAAAAAAAGATTTTAAAAAAAAGTTATCAGTAAATTTGGCTAATTCAAAGGCACATCAGTCCCCTAATTGCCCACCCAAAATACCACTCCTGGTATAAAAATTTCCCATTCTGGTTTGGATGAGCCTTGGGCATAAAGGGAATCCAGAGGCATCTGGGAGGCTTCAGTGAACAGGGAGGCCCGCTGGGTTGTTTAGTGATGAAACAATAAAAGCTGAACCTACACTGAAATGAATCAGGAGGAAATGGGCTATGCAAAGGACCACTCCTTTGCCTAGGAGTTTATATTGTTCATACTCTCCTTTATATTATGGCCGTGAGTTATGGCTTATTCTTATGATTTTCTTTGTAGATCGGTGATTTCAGTCCTTTATTTATGATACAGATTGCAAAGGTTTTCCTCTAGTTTATCATTTATCTTTGACTTTCCTCTCAAAAAAAAAAAAAAAAAAAAAACTCTGAAGCCATTTTTTCATGCGTTTTTTTTTTTTTTACTTTTTTTATCTCTCTTATTTTAGTCAAATATATTCATATTTTTATTGCATGTATATTGTGATGTATAGTTAGGCAACAGAGGAATTCTTATGCTTAGGCCATAGAGGAATTCACTTGTTTTCTTCTGTTGTTTTTATGATGATGTTATTTTTGCGCTTAGATTGCTGATCTATTTCAAGCCTATTGGGTAGAGTGTGGGGTATTTATCTAAATTTATGCTTTTCTGAATAGCCATCCAGTTGACCAAGAACCACTTATTTTTAAGAAAACCTTTGCCCCAGATATTTGAGATGCTACTTTCATTGTACAGGCAGACCTCATTGTATTGTTCTTGGCAGAAATTCCAGTTTATGAATGAAAGCTTTGTAGCAACCTTGCCTCAGCATGTCTGTCGGTGCCACTTTTCCAACGCCACATGCTCCCTTCGTGTTTCTGTCTCATGTTTGATAATTCTTGCAACATGTCAAATGCCTTTATTGTTGTATATGGTGATCCGTGATCAGTGATCTCTTTGATCTCACTATCAAAATTGTTTTGTGGCTCCATAAGCTGTACCCATATGAAACAGTAAACCTAATTGGTAAGTGTTGTGTGTCCTGACTGCTCTAGCAACCATCAGTTTTCCCATGTCTCTCCCTCTTTTGGGGCCTCCCTATTGGCTGAGACATAACAATATTGAAATTAGGCCATTAATAGCCCCACCATGGTCTGTAAGGGTTTACGTAAAACGAAGAGTTGCACCTGTCTCAGTTTAACTCAAAAGCTAGAAATGAGTAGCTTAGTGAGGAAGGCACGTGAAAAGCCAAGAGAGGCCTCTTGTGCCAGTCAGCCAAGTTGTGGTTGCAAAATAAAGTCCTTGAAGAAAATAAAAGTGCTGCTCCCATGAACACATGAATTATAAGAAAGCAAACAACTTTATTGTTGATGCGGAGAAAGTTTGAGTGGTCCGGATAGAAGATCAAACTAGCCACAACATTCCCCTAAGCCAAAGCGTGATCCAGAGCAAGTCTCTGACGCTCTTCAACTCGATGAAGGCTGAGAAGAGTGAGGAAACTGCAGAGGAAAAATTTGAAGCTAGCAAAAGTCAGTTCACAAGGCTGAAGGAAAGAAGCCATCTCCATGACATAAAAGTGCAAGCCGAGGCAGCAAGTGCTGAGGTAGAAGCTGCAGCAATTTCCCCAGAAGATCTAGCTGAGATCATTGATGAGGCTAAACAACAGATTTTCAATATTGAAAAATAGCCTTCTATTGGAAGAAGATGCCATCGGGGAATTTTCTAGCCAGGAAGGATAAACCAGTGTCTGGCTTCAAAGGGCAAGCTGACGCTCTTGGCGGGGCTAATGCAACTGGTGAGTTTAAGCTGAAGTCAATGCTCATTTCCATTCCAAAAATCCTGGAGCACTTAAGAATGACGCTAACTCCACTGTGTATGTGCTCTAGATACGGATCAGCAAAGCCTGAATGGCAGCACGTCTGTGTATAATATGGTTTACTGAACATTTTAAATTCTCTGTTGAGACCTACTGCTCAGAAAAAGAAAAAAAAAAACTCCTTTTCAAAATATTCCTGCTCATTGACAATGCACCTGGTCAGCCAGAGCTCTGATGGAGATGTACAGGAGAGGAAGGTTGTTTTCAAGCCCACGAACATGCGTTCATTTGGGATCAAGGAGGGATTTTGACTTTCGAGTATTATTATTTTAGAGATAATTTTCACAAGTCTATAGCTGTTATAGATAGCGAGTCTTCTCATTGATCTGGGCAAAATAAATTGAAAACTTTCTGGAAAAGATGCATCATTCTAGATGCCATTAAGAACATTCATGATTCATGGGAGGAGATCAACATTAACAGGAGTTTGGAAAAAGTTGATTCCAACTCTCAGGGATGTCTTTGAAGGGCCTTTAGTGGAGGAAGATGCTGCAAATGTGGTGAAAAAAGCAAGAGAACTAGAATTCCAAGTGAAGCCTGAAGGCATGACAGAATTGCTGCAGTCTCTAGTCAAATTTGAATGGGTAAGGGGTGGCTTCCTGTGGATGAGCACAGAAAGTGGTTCTTGAGGTGAAATCTATTTCTGGTGAAGATGCTCTGAACATTGCCGAAATGAAAATGAAGGTTTTGGAATAATATATCAATTTAGTTGATAAGGCAGTGGCAGGGTTTAAGAAGATCGACTCCAATTTTGAAGGAAGTTCTAGTGTAGTTAGAATACTATCAAGCAGCATGTCAAGTTACAAAGATAACTTTCATAAAAGAAAGAGTCAGTCAATCAATGCAGCAAACTTTATCGTCATCTTATTTTAAGAAATTGCCGCAGCCAACCCAACCTTTGACAACTACTCTCCTGATCAGTCAGCAACCATCAACATGAAGGCGAGACCCTCCACCAGCAGAAAGATTAGGATTCATGGAAGACTCAGATGACAGTTAGCATTTATAAGCAGTGAGCTGTGTTTTAAATACCATATGTAGCTGTTTCAGACACAATACTATCGCATACTTAATAGACTAGAGTACAGGTTATAAACAGAACCTTTATATGCACCTGGACACCAAACAATTTGTGTGACTCATTTTATTGCAACGTTCCCTTTACTGAGGTGGTCTGGAATGGATCCTACAGTATTTCCAAGATTTGCCTGTATACTAAATTCAATATGTACTTAAATCTATTTGGGGAGCTTTCCATTTTATTCTACTGTTCTGGCTATCCATGTTCCAGAGGCACACTCTTTCGATTATAGGGTTTTCGGATGTATCCATACCCAGTGGGGCCCATCTTCCATATGGCTGTGCTTTTCCTTTGTGCTTTTTGGCTGTGCTTTTCCTTTGTGCTTTTCTCTCTGTGTGTGTATATATATATATATATATATATATATATATATATA
Organism: Saguinus oedipus; assembly: GCA_031835075.1. Classification (NCBI taxonomy): domain Eukaryota; kingdom Metazoa; phylum Chordata; class Mammalia; order Primates; family Cebidae; genus Saguinus; species Saguinus oedipus. The sequence goes on from CM063182.1 coordinate 45,902,225, forward strand.
TACACACACACACACAGAAAAGCACATGTATGTGTGTGTGTGTGTGTTCTAGCCCCTATGTTCCTTATATATAAGAAATATATATAAAATATGTATATAATTTAATATATAAAATATGTATTTTTTTGTACAAACACTTGCATCAAGTTTTCTAGCCCCCTAAGAAAGCACATTTATATTTTTACTGGAATCTTACTTTACTGGTGAGTATTGCATGTTTATGAGATGGAATCATCTTATCCAAGAACTGATACCTTATTTGCTCAAGTCTTCCTTTGTGCCCTTCAGGATGTTTTAAAGTATCCCTGATGTAGATTTTGCATAGATATTTTTAAACTTATTACTAACTGTTATAGTCTCTGATGTTTTTATAAATGCAGTTTCTATTGCATTAATTCCCTATTTTTATTGTTTGTGCATATGAAAAATATTGATTGCTGTGAATTAATAATATTTCCTGATATGTCATTAAATCTGATTACTGTTTTAGTGAGACCCATCTCTGTTCAGCTTTTCTGATCCACTCATGTCATCAGTAAAGAGAGATAATCTTAGTTATATTTTTTCAGTTATTTTATCTCATTGTTATGACACATTAAATTGTAGTGTTTCCAGCAATACATCCAGTATAATTTGAATTAGTAATGGAGATAATGATTACACTTTCTGTTCTGAATATATATTTCTAGTACCTCAAGGACTACGTTAAGGAAATATTCTTACTTCTTTGGGTGTTTTTTAAAATTTTCAATCAGGAATTGAGTTTTGATAAAAGCTTTTGATATTTAAAATAATGCATAAGGTTTTTCTCCTTACATCTGTTAATATAACAGATATAATAAATATGATGCAATAAAATATAATGATATATTTTGTGAATGAGTTTCCTAATATTAAACCTATGTTGTATTCCAGGGATGAATCCCATTTGCACATGGTGTAGGTTTTTTCCTTCTCTTCAGGTTTATTATTGTTATACTATCTTCATTAAATTTTTGGAAGGCTTTTCTTTATATGTAGTGAGTTTTGTGCCACAGAATTATCTATTCATAATTTTATGAAGCTTGCAACAATTCTCCCATGGAACTACCTGATTGAAAATTTTAAGTAATGAAATTGCTAGCCAGAGCAATAAGGCAAGAGAAAGAAATAAAAGTTAAACAAATAAGAAGAGAGAAGGTCAAACTATCTCTCTTTGCTAACAATATGATTCTATACCTAGAAAATCCAACAGACTTAGCCAAAAGTCCCCTAAAACTGATAAATAACCTCAATGAAGTTTTAGGATACAAAATCAGTACACAAAAATTAGTAGCATTTCTATATGCCAGTAATTTTCAAACTGAGAAACAAATCAAGAAAATAATCTAATTTACAATGGCCACACAAAGAACAAATACCTAGTAATACAGTTAACCAAGGAGGTGAAAGATCTCTTTAAGACACTGCTGAAAGGAATCAGACACAACACAAATATCAATTTATGTCATGGAAAAACATTACACGTTCATATATTAGAAAACTTGATATTCTTAAAATGGCCACACATTCCAGCGAATTTACAGATTCGGCACTATCCTATCAAACTACCAATGTCATTTTTTCATGGAATTAGAAAAAAATATTCTAAAATTCACAGGGAATGAAAAAGAGTCCAAATAGCAAAGGCAATCCTAAGTAAAAAGAACAAAGCAAGAGGCATCCCATTACCCAACTTCAAGCTATACTATAAGGCTATAGTAACCAAAACAGCAGGGTACTGGCACAAAAACAGACACATAGACCAATGGAACAGAATACAAGATCTCATAAACAAATCCACACATGTACAATCACCTGATCTTCAATAAAACTGACAAAAATAAGCAAAAGGGAAAGGACTTCCTGGTCAATAAATGGCACTGGGATAGCTGGCTAGCCTCATGTAGAAGAATAAAATTGAACCCCTTCCTTACACTATAATCAAAAATTAACTCAAGATGGATTAAAAGTTTACATGTAAGATCTTAAACTATAAAAATCCTAAAAGAAAATCTAAGAAATATCCTTCTTGACATTGGCTTTGGAAAAGAATTTATGGCTAAGTCCCCCAAAACAATTGCAATGAAAGCAAAAATTAACAAGTGGGACCTACATAAACTAAAGAGCTTCTGCGCAGCAAAATCAACTATCAACAGAGTAATCAGCCTTCAGAATGGGGGAAAATATTCACAAATTATATATCGGACAAAGGTCGAATATCCAGAATTTCTAAGGAACTCAAATCAAGATCTAATAATTTTAATAGGCTACATCCCCAAGAAAATCATTCTGGGTTATTTATGCCAGGCATCTGGGAAGTTCTTTCAATGTGTCGATTTATCTTTTATTTATTTCTGCAATGTTCTCTTCCATTAGAGTTGTGTGGATTAATTCTGTTCCATTGTTTCACTTCACTTCTTCAGTAGCTCCTCTAGCTTCTTGGGATGATTCTACGTCAATCTTTGGGCTTTTACTTTCCTTTCTTACCTCTGGGGAGCTTTTTAGTATTCCCGAACTCTGAAAAGTCTTGCCATGAGAACTCAAGAAAAAACTCTTCAGGTAGATGCTTTCTACTGCAGGTGACTAAATGGCTGTGATAGTCTTTTTCTTCTAGCTGTGGTGTGTGGCTCCATTTGTTTTTATTCTCATTGCAGAGTTATTGTGACATTCAGGGTTAGGTAGCTGCCATTGCTTTGGATACCCTAATGTCCTCTGAAATTGTTCTGAATCCAATGGTTACTGTAAAACTTTATTGGCATTTCTAGTTGTGTCTGCCTTGGGACAGTAAAATTTATCAAGGGGAAATTAAGAAAAACTAAAAAGGTAATACTTGAAGAGAGTTTATCTCCCTTGGCATTATGGTCACCAGTATGTAAGTTGTGTGAATATTTTTATTATCTTAATAGAATCTGTAATTTAGCTCAACTGAAGTAAGAAAAATAAGTTTTATGACATGAACACACGACAATTTATGAAGTATAAATGTCTTTGTCACATTATTTTCCAAAGCTCTGCAGATATATAAGCAGGCCCAATGATAATTAAATAAAGCCATCTTTTATGTCATGCCTACCTTCATCTTTGTAAAAATTATAAGTTTTTCCATTGTTGTATTCTGTTCTGTAAAATGTGTTTTCCCAGTTATAAGCATAGAGCATATTTATCGGATATATAAAATTCTTAGGCATGTGGACTATCCTGCTGGTGCTCTGGTAGGGTGGGAGAGGATGTGCCCTCACACAGCCACAGCCACACCAATCGGTCTGAACCAGGATGCTTCTGGGAACGAGATTAAGTGTTAGCAACAGTTCTGCTGCAATTAGGTAAATGGAACTGTGGCTCCCCTGACTGGCCAAACTCCCAGGCTCCTCTCTTATCAGCACACCTTCATTTTGTCCACATTTCAGTCATGTGAGATTTCCATTCCCTGGCTCTTGGCATAAGCTATTCCCTCTTCTTTGAATAAACTTCTCCACTTTCTGCCTGGATCTTTCATATTCGTGCCCCTGGTCTCATGTTACTGCTTCTTTGTAAATGCAGCCCTTCATTTTTTCATCATATCCATTATATTCTACCCCTTTATACATTTTATACTGTCGTTTAATGCCGGCCTCTTCTTCTGGGCTGTCAGTGCAATGAGGATGGAGCTGTATCTATTGATCTCATCACTGTCACCCCACCACCTAGAACGTGGCAACTGCTTAGTCCACACTTACACAATCCATGAATGAATGAATGGATGCCCCTTACCAGCTCTTGGGAAATTGATCTTGGAAACATGATGTAATTTCTCTTAGATTCTGTTTCCTTATGTGTGACAGGAAGATAAAAAATGTACAACGTTCACAAAGCTATGTCAGGATTAGGCAAAATAAGGCAAAGTGATTAAAAGACCTGGTGGACAGAGCTCAGAGAGCTCAGGAATATTATCTATTATTGCAACGGGTTGTTCCACTTTAACCTGAGATCTCCTTTAGTCACCGTGCATATTTCAGATAAACTTTGATTTGAGGTGGAAAGTGCACACTGACATCAGTCTTGCAAACTGCTGTACATCTGGGCTGAATGCAACCCAATCAGACCTAAATCCAGGGAGTCCGGGCCACACAGGGGAGTTCACATTGTTTTCTGAGCTACAGCTCCCAGAAACCAAGATGTGTCATTTGAACATCAAGACTGGAGTCCTCCCTCCCATGAGGTGCACCTTCCATGGGTCCCTGTTCTGGAGCAGGGTTCACTCCCAGGGCTCCCCCTTCTCCTGCCCTCCACGCTGCCACCCAGCCCCACGGTGCCCCAGGAGCTCCTCTGCCCACAAGGCACTCTGCATTCCCGGTGTCCAAGGTGAAACCAACACTCTCTTGCCAGTTACTGAATGCAACTCCTGGTGACGGCCCTGCGTGCCATGCCCACTGTCTGGTTGAACTTCAGGCTGCTTGATGGTTCCACTTTTATTTCTGGGGATTTCCTGAGTTGCTCTAGTCCTTCCCTGGTGCACTTAGGGCTGACGTGATGGGGATGGGTAAGAATCTCTTCCTGCTTCCTTCCAAGACCCAGGATCTGCCTCCCCCAGCAGCCGCCTCCACTCCGCTGTGGAACACTTCGGCTGTCAGGTGTCATTTTAAAACACAGAAAAAATTATTTCATCCCTTAAAGTTTTTCTTTTATATGTGTTCATTAGAATAACCACTGTGCAGCTTTTTTTGCCATTATTGTTGAATATTCATAAGAGTCTGCCCACTTACTGAATAATTATATTACATTAATATGGTATGAATAAATAAAAGCAGTAATTATGTTTTTATCCTGTTCTGTTTTGCAATTTACTGTTTGCTTGTTTCAAGAATAAAAGGAAATTGGCACATTTGAAACAATATTATTTCACTGCTAAACTAGGAGGAACAGAGGAAACCCACTGAGGGAGACAGGGGAAAATATATTTTATTTTTCCCAGTCCTTGTTTATATCTTGGTATCACATTGCTGACCTATGAATAGACAAAACTAGGACTGTTTTTTAATAGAAAGGAAAGAAAAGAGGCATCTCTTAACCAGAAGATAACATATTCTCCTATCTGCCTTTGATTAATAGCAACAATAAAGGATGGAGACATTTTTAAGTGGTGGAAGCCAATCATCTTCCAACTTCCACATCTGAAGATGTGTGTCACTGTTTTCAGAGAGGTTGCTTTCCGCTCTCTCTCTAGGACGCACAGACTCGCCCTGAGAAGAACTGCCATGTGCTGGGACTAGGGTTGGCTCACCATCCTTGTCCAAGAGTGAGGCCATCTACCAAGTGTAGACCTGGATATAAAAGGCTCAGAGTACATTTGTATTGATCTTTTGGGCTCGTAGTAGGTGTTCAATGAATACTCATTGAATGAATCTAAAAGCATGTTTAGAGTTTGATTTTAAAACTTTCCACTGCTTTAGGTGAGGACCGTATCAGTGTTGATGCATGTGGCATTAACATGTCTGGAGTATCTTGACTTTGATCTAGGCACAAAGAGGGGAACAACAGACACCAGAGCCTAATAGAGGGTGGAGGGTGGGAGGAGGATGAGGATCGAAAGACTGCCGATCAGGGACTATGCTTATTACTTGGTCATAAAATAATTTACATACCAAACCCCCAGGACATGCAGTTTACCTATATAGCAAACCTGCACATGTACCCTGAACCTAAAATAAAAGTTCAAAAAAAATCCCGACTTTGAAAACATATTCTGAAATTTAATTGAAACTATCATATACTTGGTTATATTTTAAATATTAAAAATTAATGTGAATGAAATATCACATTGTTTGAAGAAGTATATTCCTTTTTCAGAAATAGTGTTAACTGCTCTTTTATGTAACTAATCAATAAAGAAAAGGCACAAGGTAATTTTAATCAGAGAGGAAAGAAATGTCCCACTTAAGCCACAGGAAAAATGAAACTCCACCCAGTTCCCCATTGTTTCCTGTGATGTTTGGGTTTATTGTGTGTGAAATTCCAATCAACGTACGGGAGAGACTGCCTAATCATAAGTGAAATAATACTTGGAGGCTGGACTCAAAGCGTATTTATAAACGGCTCCATGTCGATATGAAAGAACATAACAGGTGGTGTTTCCCTTAGGAAAATCTTGGGTTCAATGCTGTTTAAGTGCTTTCATCAATTTTCTGAATGATGGGATGGGAAGTATGTTCATTAAGTGCACAAAGAAACCAAAGCTGGAAGCAGCAGATAACACCACAGAGAATAGGAACAGATTTAATCATGACCATGAAATCTAACTAAATAGAGGAGATACAGAGTCAGCCCAGGGGGAGAGCAGCGATCCTCAAGCATGCGTGTGGGGAGAGGTTCTGGGCTGTGGCTTCACCCTGGGTGCACACTGTATTTACCTGGGGAGCTTTGCAAACACACACGCAGCAGCCAGGCCCTCGGGGGGCTGGCCAGGTGATTCCCACCAGCATCTCAGCTCCAAGGCCCTGCTGCAGGAGCTGCAGTCAATGGGCTGGAATCTGACAGAGGAGGGCCTACACCCCATGCTGAAAAGGGTGCAACAAAACAGTTTGTAAATTCAAAAGCAAAAAAGATCAATGCAGGAAGCTTGTGAATTATTTTTTAAAAATCACATGAGATACATCACCCAGTCCCAATGGTAATTATTTATATTCTCCCAACTGCCATATTTATAGTTTTAAGGACTTGACATTTGTCTCAGTGTCTTGTTTTTGTCTCATCAGTTTGCTTTTTATGATTATCGTTAGTATTGTCATTATTCTATGTTTCTACTGCTGGGGGAGGAGGTCGCTGTGTTGTCCTGTTTGCCACCTGCCCAGAGGAACGGAGAGGAGCGGCTTTCACACCTATTCGGCAGGACTGTCCAGCAGAATTTGCCTGTCACCTGAGACACGTCTTCTTCGCCTCCGGCTGCCCAGCTTTTCAAACGGTCCGTGCCACCCCCTGAAGAGGTGACACACCAGGACTTAAGCAGCTGAAAGGGATTCAGTAGAGAGCAGCAGAAACGATTAAAGACTCGGAAAATAGGAGCTATGAGGAAGATTAAAGGATCTGTGATTATTTAGCCTGGAGAAGAGAAGCTGACCTAATAACCATCTTCAGGACGCTGAAGGGTTATTATGTGGAGTGTGGTGACCAGCTGTTCCTCTCAACACAGACGACAGGAAGAGAGAAAATGGGCTTAGGTGGGCCCAGAGCTTCCTCCCACCAGACCGGCACTGAGTTAAGATGCTCAGTCTCCTGGGGTGAGACGGTGTTTGCTCGGAGGGGTGCCCACCCATAGGGCGATGCGACGGTGTCCCAGGCAGGGGCATAGACTAGAGAACCCTGAGCAGCTGCACCCACGCGGACACTGCGAAATGTTCTGGGTGCCATGTTTCCGTTTCCATTGGTTATCAAACAGTCCCGTGAAAGTCTGTCTGTGTGAAGGTCAAACGTTCTAAAGGGCAGCTCCGCGTGGGCGTGCACTCGCTGGACGTGCAGGACCAGCCAGCCGCTGCTTCTTTTCTCCTTATTTTCATAGATTATTGCAATAGTATCATCAAAGGAACTGCAACGCTATTCTGAAGGAAATAAAAATTAGAACCAATTCTAATTCTAGCCTTGAGTTCAAACTATTTTCAGTGGATATAATCTTTGACATTTTTAAAAAAATGTCTTCATTAGTATTTTTGTTTGTTTGTTTAACTGGAAGAAAGTAAACAGGAAGGTGTTATTTTTCCCATTTTGGATTTCTACAATCAGAACTGTTTCTAATATATAACTCTTTTTTTTAATTTTAAATTTTTATTGCATTTTAGGTTTTGGGGTACATGTGCAGAACGTGCAAGATAGTTGCATAGGTACACACGTGGCAGTGTGTTTTGCTGCTTTCCTCCCCTTCACCCACACTTGGCATTTCTCCCCAGGCTATCCCTCCCCAGCCCCGCCCCCGCTGTCCCTCCCCCATTCCCCCCAATAGACCCCAGTGTGTAGTACCCCCTCCCTGTGTCCATGTGTTCTCATTTTTCTCACCCGCCTATGAGTGAGAATATGCGGTATTTCCTTACAACTCTTATGTGGGTCTTGCATAAGCCTCAGGCACAAATAATTTGAGAATTCCTCCTTTAAACAACCACGAAAGGGAAATTACCGGTTTATTATGAATGAGATATAGACTTCTTAAGATACAATGTTTGGGGGAGGGGAGTTACTGGCTATCAGTGTCATTAACCTAGACACAATTTCTCATGTTTTTTCTAATGCCTTCACCATTCATGACAATGTTTGTGACAAGTTTGTTATGACCACTGAGTAAAGATATTATTTTTTTTTCCTGTGAGATATTAACAAGACAGCAAAATGAGGCTAGTGAAATATTTAATCAAATTCTTTTATTTTTCTTCCTTTTTGTGTGGGGGAGGCTCTAATTAAACACCATTGTTTAATGGATTGTTAATTAGATTTTAAATCTTTTATTTTTCTTCCTTTTTGTGTGGGGGAGGCTCTAATTAAACACCATTGTTAATTAGATTTTAAATTTCAAAATCTAAATTTATTTTATAAGGTGCATCTCCTCCCAAATGCAGTATTTCACCCATATGAGAAAATTTAATATTCCTTGGCTACACAATGACTTTCCTCTTTTTGCACATTGTAGTTCTTCACCCTTTCCCTTTTCAGGGAACCCCCTCTATCCTCACACCCCCACTCCTGTCTGTCCTTTAATTATCTGGGAAGTCAATATTTCATTATAGTACTACACATGTTTCTCCCAAACAACTCCTGAGAGTGTGTCTTCTCACAACTGCATTATCGTTGTCTAAATCTGCTTATTACTCAGTAGACACTCTAGCGGTGGGTGGTGGATTGTGGTGGGTGGAGGGTTGGGTCGGGGGGTGTTTGGGGGAAGGAGGGACGGGCGGATGACGGACAGTCAGTTCTTGGCTGGAAAATGGGCACAGAGAGGGGTGCGAGGAGGTGGAGGGACAGGGATGGATGTTTGGGGTTGGGGGAGTGGATGGAGGAGAAGTGTGGAGAGCTGGAGGCTGGGTGGATGGATGGAGGAGGGGTGGGCGGAGGAACAAAGCTGCACTGTGTGGGGAGGTCTGTCTGGGTCAGGTATTGTACCATGAACACTGGTCTTATTAACACCCTAGAGTAAGTCATTTACTGAAAGACATTCGCTGTTTTACAAGCATCAGTTTCTTCATATTGCCACTGTTGAACTCCTTAATTTTGGAATCCTCTTCAGTTTATTTTAAGGGAAAATGCATTTGTAACTTACGTAGACTTATTTCCGTGCTTTAAATGGCAGCAAGGGCCTCCCTCACAAAGAGGCCGTGCCTCGCCCGCTGATGGTGGCCAGGAGCCAGGGTGGTCAGCGGACCACGCTCATCACTCTCAGTGATTTCACAGTTTCGTCAGGTTCAGAGTGGAAATCAAAGCAGAAACCAAAGTGTTTTTACAAATCATAAGGAAAACACGTTGTATTCACATCATGGCTTTTTCTTTAAAAATAGGCACGGGGGCTATTTTTATGCTCAAGATTGATTTTTAAAGAAACCAACTTTACAAATGTGACCAAAAGAATGAAAGCCATTCTCCTCTTTTAGGACTAACAGGAGATACACACCCTATGGGTACATAAAAGCGCGGTCCCTTCAACCAGAATTTTATTAGCGATTCCTTGTTTTTCCCTCCGCTGCCCTCTGAACCTTGGGACGGAGAGGCAGCTATTCTTTCTGGTGGAGAACACCGCTAAGCAGATACATCCCTCTGAATTTCACCAAACCACTGAATGTAGCCACTGCTTTGCATATGGAAAAGGGATGGTTTCCTTTTATTAAAGCAGTCTCCATTAAATACATAGTGGTGAGTGATGCTAAAAAGTTATTTTAAAACAATAGCATTGTGTCAGTGTTAATATTATTTTCAGGACACACATCAACAGCAGATAAAAACTGCAAGTCGCTGAAGAACCCGCCACATTGGTCAGGATTCTCCAGAGCAGCAGAACTAATAGGATCCATGCAGGTGGGAAAATGGGTGTCTTAGGAAGAACTGGCTCAGATGACCACAATACTGTCTGCAAATTGGGGAAGAGAGAAGCCAGCAGTGGCTCAACCTGAGTCCAAAAGCCTCAAAAGCAGCGAAGCTGACAGTGTAACCTCCAGTCTGTGGCCAAAGGCCCGAGAGCTGCAGAAAGCCAGAGCCACTGGTGCAAGTCACCACGTCCAAAGGGTGAAGCACCCGAGGTCTGACGTCCAAGGGCAGGAGGCACAGAAGTCAGCGTCTGACACAGGAAGAAGAAAGAAGGAAGCTGGGAGGTTCTGCAAACTGCTCGTCCCACCACCTTCCGCCTGCTGTGTTCTGGCCGAGCTGGCAGCTAAGTGGATGATGCCCACCCACATTGAGGTTGGACCTTCCTCTCCCAGTCCACTGACTCAAACGCCCATATCCTCTGTCAACACCCTCCCAGACACATCCAGAAACAATACTCTACCAGCCATCTCGGCATCCTTCAGACCCATCAGACACACCCAGAGACAATTCTTCACCAGCCATCCCAGCGTCCTTCAGACCCATCAGACACACCCAGAGACAATTCTTCACCAGCCATCCCAGCGTCCTTCAGACCCATCAGACACATCCAGAGACAATTCTTCACCAGCCATCCCAGCGTCCTTCAGTCACATCAGACACACCCAGTCACACTGCTTCACCAGCCATCCCAGCGTCCTTCAGACCCATCAAGTGGACACCTTGTATTAACCATCACACCCACTGTGCATGTTTCCGCCCAACAGAGTACACACTGTTTCTGCTCTATTCACTTTACACTACCCGGGTAACCACAGACTATAATTAACATCATCAAATGCTTAAATGCCCTTGATAAAAACCAATATGATAACACATATCGTTATTTTCAAAAATTCACTTGGGATTAAAATAACTATAAACAGAGATTATTGGGTTCTCAGGATGTAACGTGTTTCTGGTTCACCTAGATTACTTAACACACTAAACAGAAGAATATATTGAAGACAGTTGGTTCACTGGAAAACAGGCATTTTGGATTTTACCTTAAGACATTGAGGATATTTGAATCTGGGTAACTGAAGATAATAGTGAAAGATTTTTTCATGATTTTTAAAACGGATATATATTCACTAATTGACTCCACAGACAGGGAGAAATCTATGTGTGTAGGTATGAATGTGTTTATTTCTGAGATGGAGTCTGGCTCTTGTCACCCAGGCTGGAGTGCAATGGCACAATCTCAGCTCACTGAAACCTCTGCCTCTCGGGTTCCAGCAATTCTCCTACCTCAGCATCCTGAGTAGCTGGGGTTACAGGCCCCCACCACCATGCCTAGCTGATATCTTTTTTTCTTTTTGTATTTTTAGTAGAGACAAGGTTTAGCCACATTGGCCAGGCTGGCCTTGAACTCCTGGACTCAGGCGATCTGTCCACCTCAGCCTCCCAAAGTGCTGGGATTACAATAGTAAGTCACCATGCCCAGCCTATGCATTTGAAATAAAAGTTTCTATGAGGTTTTAAAAATCTCAGGTAAGAAGAGCCATGCCTGTGTCTTCCCTGGCCGAGCCCTCTGCTTTTGTGATGCGCCCCCATCTCTCCTCCCTGGCACCTGGTTCTGACAGTCGTTTCTCTGGCCTGGCCTCAGCCAATTCACCCCTCGGCCTCCTGAGCCAAGCACTAGGCACTTAGTTATCTGATCACAGCCAGGACGTCCTCTGCTGCCCGCTCCTCTCCTTATTGAAGGGAAGCTCCTTGAAGGCCCAGCCACGTCTGTGCTTGTCGAACTTCAGCCTGACCAGTTGCATTTCTAACAAGCTCCCGATGCTGATGCTGAAGCTGCTGGAACAGGACCCGGTTCAGAACCAGGAGGCTCTTGTCCGACCTCACTCCTTTCCCTGCCCTCCCTTTACAGCCGGACTAGTTTGGTGCCTGTTCCACGTCACCATTTCGCCACATCCCCTTTCAAGTTACAGCCATGGCTTCCTCACTTCACATTCAGTCGAGGGCTTTCTTTCTGCCCTGAATTTACTGGAACTCTCTGTGGCCTAAGAGACCAGCTCGTCCCTCCTGACTTGAGAGGTGTGTGGCCTCCCTTCTCCTTCGGGCCCATCTGCAAGGAGGCTCTAACACAGTGTCCACCTCCTGCTCCGTCCAGGTCTGGCCAGGGCAGACACACTCTGGACTTCCTCCTTCTCCTTGGTCTGGGCATCCAGGCCTGTCTGTGAAACCACAGGTGGAGCTGTAGGCAGCAATGCAGCCAGAGTCAATGCATCAGAAGGGACTTTGGTGGCTCAGTGATGTCTTGGAGAATCTCAGCTGTCCCCTGAGATGCCACCCTCCAATCACTTTACTCCTGGGATACACTGTTTTCAAGAAAAGTCCTTAGCTTTATCTTTTTAAAATTTCATTTTCTCTGCTCTTGCATCATTTTTTCCCTTTCTTGCCTTTATTATTTTTTATGGGATTATTGTCCTTGACTCATTTTTAAAGAAAGGTTGACCTTAACTTGGGGAATGCTGAGATTAAACTTCAAGGTATGTAGGAGATCTTGGAGCTATGGGCCAAACCTCAGAAAATTGAGCTGTTCCTTGAGCAGGAAACTGAGTGCCTGAGTGATCATAGAACTGAATGAAGAAGTAACATTCATTGGTAAGTGGAAGTGTGGGAAATTGGGACTGTGTAATTTGGGGTCACGTAGTGCGTGTGCCACAGTCCTCACTGGAAGTTTTTGGACTACTCTCGTCTTCCTGTAAATAATTTCCACAGTGAGGACCGATTTAGAAAATGGGAAAAAGAAGCCAGGCAGTTTGCTTCTGTAAGTCAGCGGCGAGGGGCAGGCAGACCCCTCAAGGTCTGAACGCGGAGGGCAACAGAAGAAGGAAGGTGGATCCTGGTGGCCACAGCTGCTGCCAAGTGGGGCCTCCCCGTACCCTGTGGCTCAGTCCTGGTCATGGTCCAGTCATGCCTCTGGCTGCTTTGCCAGTCCAGAGCCTTGCTCCCGCCTTCTGCGGAGCCTGTGACCCAGCCGGCACCTTCCAAGGCCCCATTCTGCTGAGGCTTTCCTTGTTACCACCCCGGAGCCCGCAGGTCTTCCCTCTGCAATTCTCTGCTTCTTTTCAGGGTTGTTTCAGTTCGCCTTTTTCAGTATTTTGTTAGTGAATTGCAGAAGGTGTTATTCTAAAACAAACAAACAAAAAGATGTTAACAAACAGAACATTACATTCCCAATAACAATGCTGAGTAAAACAAGGTGATAAAATCATTCTACATGTGGGTAAAGAAACAAGCCACCATTAAAATATTCAAAGGACGACCCAGCGGGATGCTGGTAAATGTTTAACAACTGCTTCTCCAAAACTAAAAACAAAATCAGAAACCCAATTTGTCATGTCTGCTGATCTCCTAGTGTGGCTGATTTGAAGCTACCACTGGCTCACAGAATTCCCAGAAATTTGAGACTTGGCAGTGGTGCACACAGGGCCAGCTCCAGCGAGCTGGGGCACGCTGTTGAGGGCATCCTGCATGGCTCCAAGGGCTCTGCATGTTTTAATTTATCTTAATCTCCACAGGCATGCCACAGGGAGGTCGGCTAGAAAGCGTGCAGCAGGGATGGGAAGCCATCAGCTGACTCAGCTGGGGTCCCTGGCTGCACAGGCCGTGTGGAGTCCAGAGGATCAGGGCATTGGCTGATCAGGGTATTGTCTTCAAGGGCAGTGTATCTCTTTGCTTAAAGAGAAGCAGCATAAAACACAGGGCATTCAGAGAGTTATTCAAATGGAGCTGAGAACGTCCATCAGCAGCCATGCCGAAGAAAAAACCAGGAGGAGCGTGGTTGTGTCCGCACTGCCGGGACTAAGAAGCATTTGGAAGGAGTTCTGCAAAGATCCTTTACTTCAGATGGAGAGAGATTAGCATTTTGAGTCATGTGCTGGGATATGGAAGATGGCAGAGTTAGTCCAGATCTTAGTGGCTCCTACTGACCACCACACCCTAAGAATTGGGCTGACCCTACCCTCTTCCACATCACAACCCAATTCTGCTCCCTCCTCTCAGTCTTCTCTTCACTGGGCAGGGAAGAGGGGATGCAAATACACTTGCAGGACTGGACTGTGTGTTCGCTGGGGTGTCCTAGGTGAGGTCACCCTGCTAACAGGGGTCTGAGTGGCAACACCCCTTCCTCAGCCTTGCTCTCTCTCTTTCTACTTATTTTCATTATGTTTCCTTTTCTATCACCGCAGGGGTCTTTACTCGCTCTTGCCCCTCTTATTCTGACCCTGTGTCCCTCTGTCGTGACCTTCTGCCGCTCCTCCACCTCACCACGTGGTTCTATCTCTTCCTTCCTTCTGAATCCCTTGGTAAACCCCAGATATTGTTTATATCCCAAAAACTGCTGAACCTCCCTCTGGAGTGCGGAGTTTCTTCTCTACTCCCACACCTGTCTCTGATCCATCCTCTGCACATTTCCCATGCATACCCAAAGCCAACTAGTCCAAGGCTCATCCAAGACCCTTCAGACCTCCATCAAGCTCCTCCTTGGTTCTTGGGGCCACTGTTCCCCAGAGAAGCCCACTCCTGAGCACCACCGTCCCTTGTTCCTTCCAGGCAGTGGGACCTGGGTCCCAGAATTCCCACCTACTTCTTATCCCTCGAGCTCTTGCCTGCCTCCACCTCCTCCCTGCTGCCCCTGCCCTGACCTCACAGCCGTCCACTTCTGCTTAGATTCCTGCAGGAAGTCCACACCAGGTTCCAGGCCGTTGTCCTGCTGCCCAGTCCTACAGGTTTGTTTTCATCGAGGGCACTTGTACAGAAGTTCTGTTCATGATGGCCCTTTGCTACAAGGCTCTTAGCTGAAATTCTGCTCTCCACAGCCTTCCTGTGGCACACCTGCCCATGCCTATGGCTGTCTTAGCAGCCACCACGACTGCAGCAACTTTAAACAGGGCACATCTATTATCTCACAGTCTTGAAGTCAGGAGTCAAATGTGCGTCTCCCTGGGCTAAAACCCAGGTGTCTGCAGGATGGCACTTCTTTCTGGAGGCTCCGGGGAGAATACTGTTCTTGCCTTTTCCACCGTCCTTTTCCCATGGCCCCTTCCTCCAGCCGTGTAGCCAGCGGTGACCTGCGGGATCTCTGGAATTCCGTCACGTCTGCCTCCCTCTTCCACATCTAATGGCTCCTGTGATCACGCCGGGCCCACCGAGGGTCCAGGACAACCCTGGCCCCCAGGTCGGCTGATTGGCAGCCTGATTTCCAGCTGCAGCCTTAGTCCTCCTGTGCCATGAAACATGAGAATCTCACAGGTCCCAGGATTAGAGTGAGGGCCTCTTTCAGGGGCCATTACACTGCACACCACTACGACTTCCAGGATAAGGTGAAACACCCCCAGCCCTGTGTCAGAGGCTCCGTCACCTGCCCGTCTCCTGTCCTGGTCTGACCTTCGTGTTCAATCTGCGTTTCAGGTGGTCTCCCCAGCAGTCCATTCTCGCTCTGACTTCAAGGCTTTCGGAAGCACCATTGTCTTCCCCACACACCACTGTCCCTCTCCCTGCTTCTTCAGCAGCTGACAGATGCCTTTCTCTGAAACTGCCAGAGGCATTGAGGCCAGAGCAACTCCATACTGAAAAGGAACTGGGTAAACTAAGGCTGACATCTACTTGGCTGCATTCCCAGATGGCGGAGGCGTTCTAAGTCACAGGATGAGATAGGAGGTAGATACGAGATACAGGTCATGATCATCTTGCTGATAAAACAGTGCAGTATAGAAGCCTGCCAAAGCCCACCAGAACCAAGATGGTGGCGGGAGTGTCCTCTGGTGGTCCTCACTGCTACACTCCCACCAGCCACATGACAGTTCATGAATGCCATGGCAACGTCAGGAGGGTATCCTATATGGTCGACAAAGGTGGGCATGAATAACCCACCCCTTGTTTAGCATATCACCAAGAAATAACCATAAAAATGGGCAAGCAGCCCTCAGCCTGCTCTGCTGATAGAGGAGCCATTCTTTCATTCTTTTACTTTCCTAACAAAATGCTTCCACTTTAGGAATTCACTTAGAATTCTTTCTTGTGCAAAATCCAAGAACCCTCTCTTGGAGGCCCACATCCACCGTGCCCTTGTGAAGACTGGTCTGATAGAGACCACAATGGATGGAGGAGAATCAGTGAGTCTTCCTCATTTGCTTGTTTCTCCCTGAACAGACTCTTGAAGCCCACATCTCAAACAGGCATTTTAAACAAATCCAGATCCTGTTGAGAGGAGAAAATGCTGCCTAATGTTGAAAGTGAATTACCCAACTGAGGCCGGACATGAAGCGTTTGTCAAAGCAGTGGTCCCTGAGAAGGAAGCGTAGAACCAGACGGCTGGGAGCAAAGATGAGGGTGGGGGACTGTGAGTGGAGAGGAAGATGGGTGGGCAACCTGTGGCCATGGATGACCCTGAAGCCTGAGCCAGCTCCATCAGGGCCCACACAGGCAGCACAGAGGCAGCTGAAGAGCCGGCCCAGCCCCATCTGTTGCCTGTGCCATGTGGGAGGCAGGTTCTGCCATGTGCAGAACCACAGGACAGGTGAGCACGCAGGTTCCCGGGTGAGGACACATCTTCCCACTGCCCTCTAGGGGTTGGGAGGTGAAGATTCTCCACCAACAGTGATCTGCGTGTGGCCCACGGATTGTCCACCCAGCAGGACCCTTCTGTGCTCCAGGACTCTTCTGCGTGGTGTCTGAATGCTTTGCCATGAACATGCCTCTCAATGGCCCAGGTCACATATAAGCCCCTGGAGGAGAAGGATGTGGAAAGCGAAGCTCCCTGTCCAACATCCAAACTTGGGTGGGCTTTGCAGATGGAAGCTGAGTCTGTTTCACCTGCTCAGTAACAGGTGCACACGTCTGGTGTTGGTACCAAGCTCCAGACCACAGCCAGGGCGTGGACAGGTGCATGCTTCCCGACGTCTCTCCCCTCTGTGCCTTCGTGCCAGTGCTGCTCTTTACTGGGGGGAGGGGGGAGGGCGTGTCAGCTGTTCCCCTACCTCCTAAGACCTGAGCCTTTATTCTGATGTAAAAAATAATAGTTAACCTACAATGGTTAAAGTGCTCCTGTGTAACAGGAATGTGAGTTTAATGACATACATTGACCCTTGAAATTACTTTATAACCACAAAACGTGACTAACCTGCCAGAAGTCTGAGCTGGGACATGTGGTTTTAAGAGATTATAGTGGTTCCCAGATGCCAATGTCAGGACAGAGCCTGGCAGGTCCCTCTGCATGACGGGAAGAGCTTTGAAGACTGCTGGTCACCCTTCGTCATCACCACAGATGGTCTAATCCATTCATTCTGTAGAGACCACATAGTTTCATAATCTTATTAGAGTATTTTAGGTAAAGGAATATGCAGTGAGGGGTGGAACCTCTGTTGAATCAGAACCTGTTAGCAGGTTAATTTGGCATTTATTTTTGGAGAAAGGAGAGCTCCATTAGGTGGTGCCAACTATGTAAAGGGGGCTGTAAGACTGAATTCCATGAGCTTCTGGAGTGAAGTTTCATCTAAGTAATGACACAAATGCTCTTTAAAGTACTAACCCAGCGTGTGTTGGGCCTGAGTGGCAGAAAGCAGCAGGGAGGCTCTGTCGCCCTGGAGGGAATGGGTTCTGCCACCAGCAGCAGGCGAGTCCCCGAAGGCCCAGGCCCTGGCCAGAGGGTCCTGCATCACAGGTGTCCTCGCCTCCCTGCATCACAGGTGTCCTCGCCTCCCTGCATCACAGGTGTCCTCACCTCCCTGCAGGCCTCAGGATTGCTCCCCAACCTGGACACATCCTGCAAGACCTGGAGCACCAGCAGGAGGAATCTCATAGGAAGAGCTGGGCCAGACAGCCTTTTGGTTCTACAGACCTGAAGTTCTCCTTCCTCACAAGAAACACAGACACCAGGGCTCCAAGGGGCACCAGCAAGGGTGAAGCTAACACAAGCGGAGCAGCCTGGGAAGCCCCTTCCTCCCCATGCTGAAGAGTCCTGTCCCCCACCAAGATGGGGAGCCAGGCTCCTACCCCCACCAGCCCTGGGAAGCTCCTCCTGCCCCAGGTGCCACCAGCAGAGTCCAGTGGAACCCAGCACAGCACAGAAACCAAGCCAGCCACAATAACACCAAGACATCCCACTAGAACAAGAAGTTTAAGCAGCACCCAGGGTCTCCTAACGCAGCAGACAAAAATACCCAGTACACAGAGAAAATCACTCATCATCCTAAGAACCAGGAATGCCACAACCTGAACAGAGACAGTCAACTGTCACTAACGCAACAGACAAAAATACCCAGTACACAGAGAAAATCACTCATCATCCTAAGAACCAGGAATGTCACAACTTGAACAGAGACAGTCAGCTGTCACTAACACAACAGACAAAAATACCCAGTACACAGAGAAAATCACTCATCATCCTAAGAACCAGGAATGTCACAACTTGAACAGAGACAGTCAACTGTCACTAATGCAACAGACAAAAATACCCAGTACACAGAGAAAAATCACTCATCATCCTAAGAACCAGGAATGTCACATCCTGAACAGAGACAGTCAGCTGTCACTAACGCAACAGACAAAAATACCCAGTACACAGAGAAAATCACTCATCATCCTAAGAACCAGGAATGTCACAACCTGAACAGAGACAGTCAGCTGTCACTAACACAACAGACAAAAATACCCAGTACACAGAGAAAATCACTCATCATCCTAAGAACCAGGAATGTCACATCCTGAACAGAGACAGTCAGCTGTCACTAACGCAGCAGACAAAAATACTCAGTACACAGAGAAAATCACTCATCATCCTAAGAACCAGGAATGTCACATCCTGAACAGAGACAGTCAGCTGTCACTAACGCAGCAGACAAAAATACCCAGTACACGGAGAAAATCACTCATCATCCTAAGAACCAGGAATGTCACATCCTGAACAGAGACAGTCAGCTGTCACTAACGCAGCAGACAAAAATACCCAGTACACGGAGAAAATCACTCATCATCCTAAGAACCAGGAATGTCACATCCTGAACAGAGACAGTCAGCTGTCACTAACGCAGCAGACAAAAATACCCAGTACACGGAGAAAATCACTCATCATCCTAAGAACCAGGAATGTCACAACCTGAACAGAGACAGTCAACTGTCACCAAACCCTGAGTCAAAGCTGTGGCCAAGGAAGGATTTTAAAGGAGCCATCAAAATCGTAATTCAACAACCACTTATAAATTATCTTGAAACAAATGAGAAAAGAAATCAGAAAAAATATAGAAGTTATTCTAAAAGCAAACTGAAATTATATAGCTAAAGAATACAATCACTGAATACATAAAACTCACCAGATGAGTGCAACAGCAGAGCGTAGACGGCGGAGCACGGGGTCCATGGCTGTGAGGATGATGCGTAGACTCAACGCTGCATGAACCCCAGAGAGGATAGACTCAAGCAAATTCGGGCTAGTGTGCATGGTGGTTAAACTCCTGAAGAATAGCAAAGGGAAAGTCTTGGAAGGGACAGAAGCTGAAGGACGCGTGATCCATAGAACAGCAGGTCAAGTGACAGCAGACTCTCCCTCGGCAACCACGGAGGCCCCACCCAGTGGCACAAGCTTTCCTAGTGCTGAAAGAGAAGAACCATCAACCAGATTCCGTATCTCATGGGAAGAGTCTTCCGGAACAAAGGGAAAATAAAGACACTCTGATGAGAAAAACAAGGGGAATTTGTGGCCAGCAGACCTGTCTTTGAAGACTGGTTTAAGGAAGTCTTAAAGTCGAAATGAAACAGCCATAGAGTTTGGGAGTATTACAAAGGAAAAGGAGACAGCAGGAACCGCCTACATACTGATGAGAACAAGATCCTGAGCTTCCCATGAAATTCTAAGTTGACGTGTCTGGATTTGTGTGCCTGCCCTGACTTCCTGTGGAACTGTGATCTCCAGTGTTGAAGGCGGGGCCTGGTGGGAGGTGATTGGATCTTGGGGGTGGGATTTTCTTGCTCTTTGGGTGGCAGCGAGTGAGTTCTCAGGAGACCCGGTTGTTGGAAAGTGTGTAGCACCTCCTGCTTTGCTCTCTGCCTCCTGCTCCAGCTGGGTAGGACATGCCGGGTAGGACATGCCGGCTTCTGCTTCGCCTTCCTCCATGATTGTGAGTTTCCTGAGGCCTCCACAGAAGCAGAAGCCTGTACAGTCTGCAGAACTGTGAGCCAGTTAAACCTCTTTTCTTCATAAATAACCCAGTTTCAGGTGTTTCTTTATAGCAGTGAGAGAGTAAACTCAAACATAAGTCACATATCTGATAATTGCCACACAACTCTAATACCATCTGAGAGTCAAGACAGCCGTATTGAAGAAGTGGGGATGGCAGGGGAACCAATGGAAGGAAGGTGAACCTGCTGCACTTCAGGGTGACACGGAGGTGACACTGAGGTACTAAGTCTCCCAGAGCAATTTCTAATAAACACGCACAAAGCAATACGACAGAAACACCGTGAACAAGTAACGTTGGATCCCCAGTCAAGCACAGGACTACGTCAGAAGGCACGGAAACAGAAACAGGTGGAACAGGGTCAGAAACACAAACAAGTAAGTGGCACGTTTGAGCTCTAATCAATAATTAAGTAAAATAGTGTATGTAACACCAATTAAGAAGTAGAGATGATCAGAGTGGCTTAAAAACAAATAGAAAATAAATTAAAAGCGCCCAACAATATGTTTTCACAAGAAACATGGGATTCAATGTCAAAGATAATTTGAAACGAAAATTATGGAAGTAGATACATTACGCAAGCACATAGACAAATACACACACCCCCAAGACATGGCTGCATTGACATAAGGTGCATCAGGCTTCAGAGCAAAGAAAATTACCGGAAACAAAAAGGAATATCGATCCAGCAGGAAGACAAAATGATCTTTAATGTGTGTGCACCAAAAAATCACAGGGGATCTCCAAAATTCTCCTGGAATTAATAAGTGATTCTCGTTTGGCTGCAGGATAGGAGGCACACAGGCGAGAATCAATCACACTTCTCTATAGCACTAATGATGAGTATGTGATTAGTAAAGTTCACAGTTACCATATATAACTGCTCTAAAGAAAATGAAATACCATCTACGGCCACAACACCCTGAACACGTCTGATCTCAGAAGCTAAGCGGGGTCGGCCCACTCGGCACCTCGATGGGAGACAGTGAAATGCTTAGGTATAAACACAACATAACCCATACAGGATCCAGATGCTGAAAATTATCAGATTCTAGTGAAGTAAAGATCCACATACAGGGAGAGACATACTGTGTTCACGAACTGGAAGACATAACAGAGGAAGGTTAATTCTCCCCGATCTGTAGGCTTCATGCTATTTCCTTCAAAATCCCAGCAAGATGTTTCATAGTCATACTACAAGTTCATTCTAAAATTTCTGTGGAAAAGCACAGAAACTACAATGAAGTAAGCATGACACGTGAGAGATCATTCATTGTGATACTAAGCGTTTCTAACTAGCAATAGTCATCCATACAGCATAGTATTTATACAGTGATAGATTCATAGCTCAATGGGACAAAATAGAGAACCTCAAAGTAGACACAAAAAAATACGCCCAACTGAGTCTTGAAAAAGGTGTGGAGAAACTCATCAGAGGAAATACAGCATTGTCAATAAATGGGGCTGCATTGGACATTCATAAGCAAAAACAAACAAATAAAAAATACCCTTGAACCTAAACCTCACACCTTACACAAAAATTAACTCAACATGGCTTAGATGTAAGATGAAAATACAAAACATTTACAAAAAATAATAGAGAAAATTTCCTGCATTTGGGACTTGTGCTTAGACTTGACACTGGAAGCATATTCTGTTTAAAAAAAATTGGTAAATTGGACTTTATCCAAATTAAAAACATTACTCTGTTAAAGTGTTTGTTAAGACAATTAAAAGAGAAGCAATGGACTGGAATAAATATTTGCAAGCCACTTGTCTGAAGAAGATTGTTCCTATGATGTACACGACACTCTCAAACCTAAAGATTGAGAGCACAAACCATCCATCTAGAAAGTGAACACTTCACCCAAGAGGAGGCACAGTGGCAGTGGGCAGGTGGAGGGACACTCAGCATTGTCAGCTGACAGGGAAATGCTAATTAACACCACATGACACACTGTGACATACCTAACAGGAGGCTGAAAATTAAAACAGGTTGAACACGCCAAGTTCTCACCAGGATGGATCATTCTTCTGTCACTGTTGGGAATGCAAAACGGTACAGCCACTCTGGAAAACAGATTGGCAAGCTCAGAAAAAACTACCACACGTGCCAGCACTGAAATTAAACACCTTGGCATTTACCACAGAGAAAGGAAAACTGAGGGTCATACAAAGTTCTGAATGAGCTTGTTCGTAGCAGCTCTACCTGTGACAATCTAGAACCTGCCCCACTGTCCTCCAGTGACTGAGTGATGCAACGAACTCCAGTAGAGCCTATCTTGAATTACCGCTCAGTAGTGGAAATGAATTACGGACACAAACAAGTTAGATACGTCTGAAAGGAATTATGCTGCATGACAAAAGCCAACTCCTGAAAGCCTTTTATAGTTTTAGTTTATTTATAGTTCCATTTACGTAACATTTTAATAAAAGAGGTGGAGAAGGAATGGGATGGCCAGGGTGGAGGGAGGTGGGAGAGAGGAGGCAGGAAGGCTGGGTGTGGCAGTAAAGACGGCCACGAGGCCTCCTGGTGCTGATGAAATGCTGTAAATCTTGACTGTGCTGGTGGATACACAAATCTACATACATGATACAATTACATGGAGCTAAACATACACAGACACACACAGGTTCATGTAGAACTGGAGAAATCCAGACATAGCCAATGGACTCTACCAAGATCAACTATCTGGCAGTGATACTGTTCTATAGTTTTGCAGGATGTTACCTTTTGGGGAAATTAGGTTCGTGCTACGTGGAGCCTCTCCAGATTGTTCTTTACAAGCACAGGTGAATCTGGACTCATCTCAACATACTGTGATCAATTACAAAATAAAACGTGAGACCATGTGCTAGCTACATGCTGAACCTCAAAATAGGACCTTCCTATTTTTACCCATCTCTATATTGGTAACTGGAGCAATTGGCTTCATGTGTCTAAAATCGTGCACATATTAGTAAGATATGGATGTAAAATAATATTAAATATCAGTGTAAACAACAGAATGTGTTATACTTCAGATACGTATTTCTGGTCATAAACCTTCATGCAGAAAGCATCAGGGGTGAGTTTGAAGAAGCCGAAGGATGGAAGAGTTAATCTCTGTTGCTCCGAAGACAAGCATGTTGGTGAATCCCTCAGAGCCGATGTCTGATCAGAATAGATATTTACATTAATTTATTCAGAATTCCTTTGTTCTGATACACCAACACGGAGAGTGATATTCTCACAAACGCGGCATGGAGAGAATTATATCTACAGCATAAGTGATTTCAATTTATTCTTTATTTTATGATCCCACAAAGCCTGTCTTTATTTTTAGTTTCTCTGTGTTGATCATGCCTTAGAATGAGAGGAATATTAATTTTCAAAAAAGCAAAGGCAGTTCTGAAGATGCGGATGTCCTTAGGTGTCCCTCTGGGGGCAGCGATCGTGATGACCACCAGGAGGTGAGGGCCCTCCCTGCTAGCCTGCAGAGAGCCAGGGAGACTGCCAAGGCCGCAGCAGGATTGCAGTGCCCAGCTTTGGTCAGGCATTTATTCATGCTGAGGACTTTGGACACATTTTCCCTTCAAGCTCTCAGAATGTCTTGTCACCCTTCAAGTTCAGCCAGAATGCCCCCTCCTCCTGGAAGCCTTCCCTGATGACCCATCTTCAGCTCCTGAGCTGTGCTTCTTGAGGGATGCAGATGATGTGACAGGGAGTCAGCATTCCCCTGACACCCTCATGCCCCAACCTTCATTCCTAACTCTCTTTACATCCTTCTCCGTAACACCCAGATTACCCAAAGGATGGCCACTCACCACCCAGAGCAAACTTCCCCTTTTCCAAGAGCCACCCTGGACCATTCTTTCCTAATCCAGCTGGGCTTCAGGGCCCTCTCCCTAATTCTGTAAGCATTTCACCTCCTTCCCCAGCCCCAGGCTTCTCCAGAGGCTTCTCCCGCTGGCTTTGGGAGAAGAGCCGGTGCTGAGGGTGCTCTGGCTGGACCCCCTGCCAGCTGTCCTGCAGACCCCAAGCTCTCCCTCCCGGCACCTTTCTGGCTCCCAGATGATCCATGTGGTTGGTCTCTGCCTCCACGTGTAGAAGGTGAACTCTCAGAAGCCAGGGAGCTCACCTGCGTCACGCACCCTTAGGTCTCAGCAGAATGCAAGGAAAACAAGTAGCTCAGCAGTGTGTGTGGAATAAGAGGCGGCATTACCAGCCTCGCTGGACAGAAGAGGAAGGGGAAGGAGTGAAGGAGTGAGAACTTAAATGGGTTTGCTGGGTTCTACAGCTAGCAAGGGGAAGGAGAGCCGGGCTGAAGACCTCTGGCCCAGGGCAGCCGTGCAGATGGCGGCTGCCTTGACTGCAAGACTCTGGGTGGGTCCTTGGGTCTTCACTGCCGACCCCGCGTGCCGTCCTCAGCTTCTCTCTCTCCATCTCTCTCTGTGTCTGTGTCTTGTCTCTGCTTCTCTCCTGCCTTTACCCCAATAAGGATAGAGGTCTGGGAAGATGCCTAAACAGACATTGTACAACCCTGCTCGGCACCCCCTTCCCGAAGACCGGGTATCAGCCTGCGGCCTTCAGATGCAGGTGGCCGTGTGATAGAGAGGACACTCGGCACTGGGACCCAGGCAACTGGGCAGTGTCTCGGGATGAGCTGGGTGGGGGAGGGAGCACGGGGCCTGACTGGGTCCCCTCAGCTGCACTGCTGAGCTGTGGGGAGAAGAAAAAGGGGTGGTGGGCTTTGCCTGGTCCCCCCAGGTCAGCAGGCAGGAGATGCAGGAGACAGGAAGCAGAGCCAAGTCAGGCATCAAATACGTGTGGCAGGTGCCTGCGCTGCGCTGAGTGGATTCTTGTCTGTGATTTGGAGATCCAAGCCCGGTGGAGCTGGTGGAATCTGGAGGAAGATCCAGTCGCCGGAGAAGGACTAGAACATTTGGTGACATTCAACAATTCAGATTTCACTTGGCCTGTAATTAATCGCAAGGAAAAAAGCTCAGTTGATCACAGAGCTGGACCAGAAGGAAACCTGAGAAATCACTGCTCCTGCAGGGCTCACCGAGCCTCCCCGTGGCTGATCTCAGAGGAGAATGTGGTTTCTAAAACACGTGTCTCTTTGCTTTGGTTACCCCTGAAAACCTGTGTCCCTAGGGTTTGGGGAGGTTTTCGAGGGAGCTCTGTCAGGAAGGCAGGACTCATCCCGGCCCACAGGTAGCTTTGCCTTCCTTGGCCCAAAGCCGCACCTGCTTCCCAAAGCCCTGCCTCAGCCCAGGGGGCACGGACTGGGAGGCTGAGCCACTTGTTAGTGTGCCCGCTTCCCGTGGCTACCGTATCCAGCACCGCTGGCGCTCTGCACCGACAGCTGACGCGTTTGACCTGGCTCCCATTAGCTCCATCACCACCTGGTAAGTGCCTGCCTCCCACCTGCTGTACTCCAGCGATCAGCCGTCCCCCATCCCAGAGGGTCCCCAGGCAGCATGCTAACAGCCTCTTCTACAAGCCAATTTACAAGGATCCGGTCATGTTTACATTAGCCTTCTCCCAATGCATGAAAAGAGAAGAGCTTGCTTCAGAATAGAAATGAGCAAATATGAATAATTCAATTTTCCTTGTGGCTATTAACACATTTTCCTTGAATAAAGTGATAATAGGTTATCATCTGTGAAATGGAAATTGCATAACAGAGAGTTTCTGGTTACACCAGAGGAAATTAATTTCACAGCACATCTGCTGGGACCTAGCTTGTGAATGCTAAGCATGAGAAAATGCAGCCGTTCAGCTCGGCTACCTGTCTAATTAGATTAGCACTGCCTCCACCCATGCTGGCGTCCTCCGTCTAGGCAGACGCATCGCTGTTCCTTTCCGCAGACACCTAATATTTGTAATGATGAAATGACTGCAGCAGTTAGGGGAAGTTAAAAATGAG
This sequence comes from Saguinus oedipus, assembly GCA_031835075.1. Lineage (NCBI taxonomy): Eukaryota > Metazoa > Chordata > Mammalia > Primates > Cebidae > Saguinus > Saguinus oedipus. Next base: position 45,928,416 of record CM063182.1, read on the forward strand.
TTATGGGACCATATTCTATTAACCAGATGCTGCTTTAAAGGGACGGGGCTTGTGTGATCTGTCTAGTTAAGTACAGTATTGAGACTGGCTGTCAATAAGTGCAACCTACCAAACCAGCATATACCACCTATGAAACTGTTCTGCAGTCAGCTGAGGGTTGCCATGTCAACCAGCGCAGGGGATCCAGAGAGCAGCCTGGTGATCTGTCAGCCACGTATACGGAGTCCAAGTTCCCACCACGAGCAGGGCAGAAGCTACCCAGAAGACCGGGAGTGCCCCGATGCCAGTGTCCCATTCGATTCACCGAGAGGCCTGGGGACAACCACCGACTAAGTGGTACCATGTGACAAATTGTCACCTTTTCGGTTGCATCTTATAGACTTCGGCGTAAATAACCATCTAGGAGAGCTGAAGGGACTGGCTTCCTGTTTATAGCGAGCTCTCTACGTAAAGCGCAGGGACAGGATGAGGTGAGGCCTGTCCCCACACTTCTACGTAAAGCGCAGGGACAGGACGAGGTGAGGCCTGTCCCCGCACTTCTACGTAAAGCGCAGGGACAGGACGAGGTGAGGCCTGTCCCCGCACTTCTATGTAAAGCGCAGGGACAGGACGAGGTGCGGCCTGTCCCCGCACTTCTATGTAAAGCGCAGGGACAGGACGAGGTGAGGCCTGTCCCCGCACTTCTACGTAAAGCGCAGGGACAGGACGAGGTGCGGCCTGTCCCCGCACTTCTACGTAAAGCTCAGGGACAGGATGAGGTGAGGCCTGTCCCCGCACTTCTACGTAAAGTGCGGGGACAGGACCAGCTTTGAACCTGCTCTCTGACGGCCTCAGCTTTTCTGTCTGGGCAAGCCCAGCGGTTCTTAGACCAAAGACAGACAACGGTGGCAAAGCCAGCCCATCGCTCCTGCCCTCTCCAGCAAGCCCTTTCTCCTTCCAGTTTTCTCATTCGCTGTTCTCTTTCTGTCTTCCCTCCCAGCGCCGTAAGTGGAGGGCGATACTTCAGGTCATTTCCATACTTATTAAGTGCAATGAAATTCTTCCATCATTGTGCTTTAAAATCACCCATTTTAACAAAACGAATGGGTCATTGGATTCGCTTATCTTTTTCCTGCACGCTTTGTGGGAACCAACACGGTGCCAGGCTTTTCTACAATTCGGGCCTCTTCCTAGCAGAGCTGGGAGCACACTCAGAGGCAGCTTCCGGGAGGGCAGTCAGTCCTCCCGGGTGCACCTGCTACTGCACTCAGCTCTAGATGTTGCTTCATTCCCAGAAACCTGGGCCTTTTCTTGGCAGTTCTAAGGGCGATGACACTTTTCACATCATCTAACAGGGACCTCCTTGGACTCCACAGCTGTATTTCCTCTCACCTGAAAGGGGATTCTGCCTCAAAGTTTGCCAGAATCTGGGTAAATTAAGACACCTCCTGTTTCCCTGAAGCATTGATCATACTTCTTTATGCAAAACTTAAATAAAATTCAATAATTTTAACTTTAAGGAATTGTGCTGGTGAAGCAATATATGATTTTAATTATTAAATTAACCAAAATTCAATACAATCTTTGGCATACTGCACAGGGAATACTTATCCAGAGGCATGACTGAAGCTCTTTTAGTCAATAAATGGGTAAGGAAGTTTAATATGCCTAATTAGAACTCCATATTTAAGGAAGAAAATATATAATTCCTACTTACTAATTTTCTTTTGCACAGTTAATAGACTGTCTGCATTAAGCAATGTCTCCTACTTCCAGACACACCACATTTTAACTTGACGGGGCTGTTGTAGAAACTTTCATATCATGCTACTCTTTCCACTGGTCTACGACTTTCATTTCTTTTATGGCCACATTATAAAAAGCAATAAAGAAGACACAACTCCTTTCTATCATGCAGGGCCTACTTTCCAATTCCAGGCGTCAATTAGCAAGTGCCAACAGTCAATCTTCACTGTTTCCAAAGTGGAAGCACTTTTCAGCATCTCCGAAGCGACGTGCAAGAGGATGAGGTGAACGTGAACGTGTTGCTGCGTTCTGTCACCCAGCGAGCTGATGCTTTCAGTAATAAATCATAAAACTTCCTATTTCTCAGCATTTTAAGATAAGAGTGTTGGGGTTTGAATCGAGTCAGGCATCTGCATGCAGGCTCCAGCCTTCCTAACCAGGGACGGACATGCTGTCCTTGTCAAATCCCTTCAAAGTGAAGCAACTGAAAACATATTATCCTATAAACGCCAGCGAGGTCCTTCCCCTGGAGTCTTGAACAACTACACAGAATTACCCACGATGACGGCAATTATATTCAACAAGAGAAATCCCCAGAACTTCCCTACTGAATTCTGATGTTATTGCTTTAGTGTCGGAATTCAATCCCCTAATGACAAAACCGTAAGACTGTACCAGGGAAGGAGCGAACGCCGCGCGTGGGGAAGTCACGTCCAGCGGGGAAAACTGTGGCGACCCAGAGCCAGGTCTGGGTTGAGACCCCTCTGGCTTTGCCTCTCACAAACCTCATGACCCTGGGTAAGTTGCTTTATCCCCCTGAGTCTTGAGGCCTTCAGAGTCAAACGCGTAAATGAGGGTCATCCTCGCTACAAAATTGTGATGAGGCTTCCTTTCACCTGAGATTGGGAAGGCCTTTCCTAAAAGCAGTGGGATTCCAAATTCTGTCCCTTGTTTTCCAGCCATCCTGGGCTCTGCTTTGTTTTCATGTTTCTGAGAGGAGCGACCCAAAGCAAAGGAGAGCGAAGAGTCACTTGGTGCACGGAAACCAGAGTCCTGTGAATGTATCCTCGTTACATTCTAGCTAGTGGAGCTGTGTATGAAGAGGAACGTGAACAGGAGGCAGAGAGGACCCTGCGTTTCCACAGCATTGCCCAGTTATGCACCTAATGAATGTCCGCCCGAACGACAGTCAATGAGACCAGGGAGCACGGCTGCCCCTGGCGTTAGCATAGTGGAAAAAAACAGAAAGGAAAGATCAGGAGGCCCTCCACGGCCACCCCACAGGTTTATAGCTCACTGTAACTTGAGTAATGCTGGTCCACTCGACTTCGTTGCGTTCTTTAATTACTTAATGAAAGCAGAGTTTTGATGGATGACAGCCAGTAGAATTCATTTGTAAAGAGCAGGGGTTCAGGGGGTCACTCAAATGCCGACACCTTTCTCGTGGAAAGCTCCTTTTTAGAGTGCTTAATTGTAACATATTGCTGCTATTATTTTAGAGTAATAACTCATTATGGAATAGGATTTCTATACAAGCCCTAATAATTCTGTTATGTCTACCATGATTTTTCAACATTAGCTAATGAAGTGCCTCATCATTTATCAGTAAATAGCATCTAATGCTGCACAGTAAATCTTTGGACGGGATTATTTGTGCCAGCTTCCTGGATCAGGGACAATGAATAGAATCAGAATTGCTGATTTGGGAACCGACTTCCTCGTCAGGCATCCTGATCTTCTCTTGCAATGAAATCATTTGACAACTGCGATACAACAACCTCTTTTCTCATTTACTTTATCAGCTTCTGGCTCTAAATGACATCCATATTTATACAAGCTACAGAACTTCACCAAGGAGTCAAGACACATTTAGGTCCAAACCAACCAGTGTAATTTCCCTGCAGCTATTCTTGGTCAATGGGTCCTATAAAATTTCTAAAACTCACATTTTGGGTGACTGCCAGTGACCCAGCCGAAACTGACCTGTGCTTTTTTTTTCTGACTTGCATCTTACATTTCAGTGTGTTGTGTGACTCACAGGGAGAGAAGCTGCCTCAAAGGTGTTTCTTCTGTAGGTCAGAGAGACAAACAAAGAGCCTTCAAGCCCCTGGCAGTAGTGTATTCTTTTCCCAAGGGCTGATCCCAGGTCCACTCTGAGACGAGAGTGGGCAGATGCCCACACGCATGTACCTCATCAGTTTTTATGTTGCTGATCTGTATGTTAATGTTTTCATAATGAATAGTCCATTCAGTCTTGGAGATAAAGTTCAAAATTGCCATCTCCGACACCTGCCACCATAGTTTAGAAGTCCTATACTACTCTTTGCAAAGAATTTTCTTGACAGATTTACCCTCACTGCTGATGAACTCTGCTTTTGTATAAAAGCATTCAGAGGAATTTCACAAGGACTCTGTGGAGCACCCTCTCCCGCCTCCGTCAGCATTCGAGGTGAAGAGTCGCTGGGCTGCGCAGGTGGCCCAGCCCTCCTGGCCATTGATTGCCTGAATCTCTGGGAGATCCAGGTGAGGCCTCCTGGGGCACCTGGTGTCTGGCCCGGCTCAGCCCCAGCCCGGGTAGTGCCGTTGCTATGGCGCCGCTGGGCAAATGCAGGCTAGAGATGAACGAGGGCTCAGTGAGGAATCCCGACTGTTCATTTCCACTTCCAGCTGCAAGACCACATCGCACCTAGAGTTCTCTCAGGACCCTTGGTGTACGCTAATCACCTCCACCTAGGTCAATTGGTACTTATAGAAGCAGCACCCCCTGTCAGTTATTTTGAGAAATCGGTATCCCGGGAGTCAATTCCGTCCAACAGTAATTGGTAGTAGACTCAAGGCAAGTCCTAAATAGGAAGGGGGGAATTTCACATTGAATCCCCTAACAGAGTGCAGATAATTAGCCAATATTCCGAAATTTTATTTTCATGCCCTCTAGATTTGTGAAATTAAAACAGGTCCTGGGAATATGCAGTGCATCTATCAGCTCTCGTCTGAGTGCTCTGCTTTAAGAAGGTTAGCTCAATATTTTGCCGTTTTTATTTTTCAGCGTTACTATGGGAAGGAAGGATTAATTCAACTATGTGCAATAGACACGGAAAACTGTAAGAAATACACAGTTGCTGTACTGATAAAGGAGGAAACCACAACCAAGAGCAAATGCATCCTTTTCTCCTCCCGGTACTTTCCAAGGCTCTTCAGGGCAGGCAACGGGGAAGCTCCTTAGCATAGGGCAGAGGGAGCTTTTTGAAGCAAACTGAAATAACTCTTAAATAAATCTACCTTTAAACAAAATTCATCAGGTTGCCTGATATGTAAAACATGGTGGACCCATAAATAATCAACCAAATCCGTACAAATGTTTCCCTGGCTGGAGTAAATAAAGTCATCAGAGAGGCCCTGATCACGGGCAGAGTGGGCACTGGGCTGGGCTGCTGAGTGGCCACCTAGAAGGCTCATGAAGCCACACGGTCAGAGGAGCCAACGCTCCTGCCCTCCACGGTGCCCTGAAACCTGCTGCCAGGCCTTCCAGAGGGCGCTGACTCCCCTTCCCTACGACTCACTTCCTCACATTAATTTTTATTATTCATAAAACTCAAACCTCCTTTTTGAGGAAGAAAAAATATACAAGACATACATATGAAATGGAAAATGCATAGTAAAAGAAATTCTTTCCTTTCACTCCTTTTAATTTACATTTTAAGAAATCTATTTCATATTTTATCATGCATATCCTTTTGACCATTTCAAAGGTTTTTGGGGATTACAGACCGTAAATTATTTAATTTTACCAGTTTCCCTTCCACTACGCTCATTAACCTTTGTTTCCAAATTACGTCTAATAGGGAAAGTTTACTTTTCTAGATGACAATTGCATGTATTAGGTTGGTGCAAAGGTATCTGCGGTTGTGCCATTAGAAGGAAAACATCAGAATTACTTTTGCACCAAGCTAATAGATACATATGAGATAAAAACTGATAGGTTCCACCTTAACTGTCAATATTGCACTGAAATTAGACAAAATGGAGACTCATGTCCAGCACTTGGTGCAGTCGGCTATCCAGGTATGTTTGTGGCTAATTCTCTTCTGTAGTAAAGTCTGTGCATCTTTTTACAAGCCGGAAGTTGTTACTAGGTAGAAGGTGGCATGTTAATTAATCCCCATCATAAGATATTTAAACTGAAACATACTTCCTTTAAGTCACATTTTGATAAAAACGACTTTTGGGAAGTGAGAAAAGAAAGGGAAATATGGGCCCAGTTGCATGTCCCAAATGAAAAAAAAAGAATTCTTCAGTCATTTAAAGAGATTAAATCATGTTCTCTAAAGAGGACCTACAGTTCCACCTGAGACATTGATTCACAGATGAAACGCTTCTAAGCAAAACAAAAAACTTTGTGCTGAGGTTCTCCAGAGAGACGCACTTGCTTCTGTGGGAGCCTGTCCTGCTGCTGGCCCTCCCGCGCCTCTCCTCCCGGCACAGCCTCCGTCCTGTCTGACAAAGATTAATATTCAGAAGTTGTCATGGGCAGTTCCGTCGACTGTCGCTGCTGATGTCTGGCAAGCTGTTTATCATGTCGCTAAGTGCCAGCATTGAATTATCCTGGCTGTTACGACAGCGGCATTATTCACCAGGATTACAGCCTCAACACCAGGATGCTTACAGCTGTTTCTAGCCTCCTTTTTGTCTTTTCAGAGGTGTGTTGATCTCTGGGCTGTGTATTAAAGGAAAAACAAAGACGGGGGGGGGGGAGTGGGGAAGGAAGGGAGGGAGGAAGGGAGGGAGGGAGGGAGGGAAGGAAGGAGGGAGGGAGGGAAGGAGGGAGCCATAGAAATTATAATTCCGATATAGATAAGTCCATTGTGCTGATGTTTCTCCAAATTTGAAAACCCTTTTTGTTTTAAATTTAAAGAAGGTGTTTCTTTGTTAGATCTTCCTTATTCATGGGGACCATATGAGAGATTAAGATGTAAATATATTGAAATGGATATTGATAAAACACTCCCCTTGGGCCCGCCTCCTATTCATGTGAAAGAAAGTTTTCTGCATTTGTTACCTTTCCCTGCTCCTCCCTTGACAGCCAAGTGCCAGCTGGAGAACTGTTTGTTTGCAGTGTCTGTGAGACTGGAGAGCCAGGAACATTTATTTTACTCAGTAGAATTTTATTCAATTTTGTGAGACTCCAGAGCAATCCAAACTTCAGGGTGAATATTTCTCCCCAGAAGCCTCATGAGTTGAAAATGCTGGGAAAAAAATAAAGTTGTCAGCATTTTCCAGTTTTTCAAAACATCTCGAGGTGCGACCATCCTTCTTTGAAGTTAAACCGCACTTGACTCGGAGGGTCATGGCTTTCTTCATCATTTGTCATCATGTAAATGATGTCACTGCCAGAAGGGCGAACCTAACATGCAACCTGAACTTTATGGATTATACAATATGGCATATTGATTTTTATGGATCATACGATATGACAGTGGACGAGAAGGGGTGGGTAGGGTTGGGGATCTTCCCATCCATCCCCGTGCTAGCTAATACCAGGGGCCAATGGACCAAGTTCACTCCCAGACCCTCAAAGGGGAGTCACACATCTACCCCCTCTCAGCTCTGCTCAGCAGAACAAGCCAAGACCTAGCCAGGTCTGAGCCAGTTCTACCTCCTCACTCCAGGCTCCAAAGTCCTCAAAGCTCAGCTCTTAACCTCTGAATCTTTCCACGTAGATGCATTCATTGTTTATCGCACTGTTTACAGTTGCATTCCCAGGACGTTGCTTGTGTTCACTTAACATTCTGTTCACTTTGAAAAGCATCAGCATGTTTTTGGGAATTCCGTGCGAGGACACTTGTTCATCATGTTCACTCCTATCGCTTTTAATAAAGAAAAGCCATTTTGCTAATAGCGGAAAGCAGAGAATGGCTTTACCACTGCTTTATGACCCTGCAAACCAAAGATGTGGTTTGAAACAATTCCTGACTTAGAAACTCATCTAGGTGAGCTGTTCTAGAACGGTGATGTTCAATATCTTTCTTGAACCAAGAGAAAGGGAGATAGCGTGGGGAGACGGTGAAGCGCCGGAAGAGGTGAGGGTGTCGTCAGGACCACCCCTGACCCTCACCATCAGAACGTCAGCATCTAGGAACGGCCCCTGCTGATTCATCCCAACACCAGGCTGGCTGCAGGAGATGGGGGCACACTATTTAAGGGACCACCACAGACCTTCAGTAATCACCGTAAGCAACAGTTTAATCAACATTTTAAAAAATGAGTTTCCCAGCTATAGCTTTCAGGGTCGTTTCTATAAAGAGTTCTATTGGAAATTGATGACAAGGGAGAGAAAAAGAGAGAAAACCTGGAGGTCTAATGAAATGCAAGGAACCTGCGTAAATAATCTGTACATAAACATTTTGTAAGACCTGCGTGTTTACTGCCATCATGCAGCCGTGCAAGGTACGAAAGCACGGGCTTAATTCACATGAAGCATGTACTTGGCACGGCGGGCTGAGCGTGACAAGGAGGAAACCAGCACCATCCCTTACATGAGGCGGAAGTTGGCCTCTCCTCCTCAAAAGTCCAGAGGCAGGCAGTGTTTAGAAAGGAGACAAATGGGTTATCAGATAGGTATGACTATTTAAAATGCTTACTATTATAGTCATGCATACGTACATATACTCATAAACTTTAGCTGCTATACTTTTTCATGTCTTCCAAATATTATTTGTACAGATAGAGAAGAAAAGAATAGAGATGAAAAGGCCTTAGTGACAACGTATGTTTGGAAATGCTCACCCTGGAAGCCAGGCACTGAGTCCCACCCTGAGCCCTCTGGATTTTCCTCCAGCCTACACAGCTTCTCTCCCTTCCACTCACCTACGCCACTCAGAGCTGCATGGGCCCCACAGACAAGTTTACTTTGCTGAGGAGAAGGCAGCATGGCCAGGGCTACCAGGACCTGATAAGGGCTTATGAGAGAGGGCCGAAGAGTGGCCGGGGGGTGCAGGCCTAGGGAACCTCTCTCGTGGACAGGGGTGGCCTGTGCGGGTCTGCCATGATTGAGAGGGATGCTAGAATGACTAGCAGTGCAGCCAGAAGCCGGGTGCTGAGGGTTGTTGGGGTGGGCATGTGCAACCTGGACAAGGGAGGCCTGGGCCAGTCCACGCTCAGCATCGTATCTGCGAGAGGGGCCTTGCCTTGCACCTGCTGCTCAATTGCTGAGAAGCAGCGGCAATTCTGCAACTTCTCCTAGCTCCATGTCTGAGTGTGTGGCCACTCAGCTGCAGGACAGCTTCTCTTCAGATGAAGCATTGACAGAGCACATCACAGAAGACCCTTCCTAGAGGCAGTCATGGCAACACCAGCTACGGTGTCAGGGGAGGGCTGAGGAGCAATCACTGTTCCAGAGTTCAGCAGCCTCCATGTGCACATGAGGCGAGAGCCCCTCGTGGTCTGTAAGATGCTTCTTTCTAAGTAGATGAAATGCACCTGCCCTCACCCCGTGAATCAAACTCTTGACAACTGGCCTCACTGTTGTCATTGTGGTGGCGGGGTATTTGGTGTTGGCAGCTAATTTTGGCATTTTTGCAGAGAAAGGGTTTTGCCATATTGCTTAGGCTAGGCTAAAACTCCTGGGCTCAAACAATTCACCTGCCTCAGCCTCACAAAATGCTAGGATTACAGGTGTGCACCACCACACCTGGTCAAATAAAGGTATCTTTATGTACAGGTGACACGATCTTATATTCAGAAAATTCTAAAAAATCCACAGAAACAGAGTGAATAAAGTGGTTCAGCAAAGATGCAGGATGCAAAGTCGATGTACAAACATCAGTTGTGTTTCATAGACTAGAAATGAACAGCTTGAAAATGAAATGTCAGAAAAAATGTTATTTGCAACAGCATAAAAGACTCAGATTTTTAAGAGGAAATTTAATCAAAGAATTACAAAGCCTGTATAATAAAAAAAGGAAAACTACAAAATATTGTTGAAAGAAATTAAAGAATATCTAAATAAATAGAAATGCATCCTGTATCACGGACTGGAAGGCAGCATCCTCCAGACAGATACATAGATTCAGTGCAATTCCTATCAAAATTCAAGCTGTGATAGTTTTAGATATGGATAAGCTGTTTTTATAATTCATATGGAAACGCAAGAGACCACAAATAGCCAAAACAATCTTGAAAATGAGAAATAAATTTGGAGGTCTCCAAATTCCTGGTTTTAAAACTTACTACAAAGTTACATTGACCAAGACAGTTTTGTACTGGTATGCAGACAGACACGTAGACTAATGGGATCAAATGGAGAACACAGAAATAAATTCTCACATCTATGGACATATGAATTTTGACAAGAGTGCCAAGACCATTTAATGAAGAAAAGACTGTCATTTCAACAAATTGTGCTGTGACAACTAGATATCCACATGCAAAAGAATGACTTTGGATACCTACCTCAGAGCCTATACAAAAAATCCGCTACAAGCCATCAAACACTCAAGCATAAAAGCTAGAACTTTAAAACGCCTAAGAGGAAATACAAGTGTAAATATACACGACCTTTGATTTGGGAACCCTTTCTTATATATGATACCACAGGCACACAAAAGCAAAGGAAAAATAGCTGAATCAGACTTAACTGAATTGAAAACCTCTTGGGCATCAAAGGACCCATCATTCAAGGAAATGGAAAGACAACTTATGGAATTAGAAAAATACCAGCAAAGCGTCTATTTGACGGTATCCAGAACATATAAAGAACATTTACAACTCAACAATTCAAAAGCAAATAACCCAATTAAAATGTGAGTAAAGAACTTAGATATTTTCCTAAAGAAAATACATAAACATAGAAAAAGATGCTAAACAACATTAAGCATTAGGGAAATACAAGTAAAAAAAAAATTAAATACCACATCACATCCACAATGGTGACCCGTAATAATAAAAACAAAAAATAAAAGTAATAAAAGTGTTCATAGGAATGTAGAGGAACTGGGCTCCTTGTTTGTACAACTGGCAGAAATATACCAGATATAAGGGATGGGGAGGAAGGCAGCAAACCACATTGCCATGTGTGTACCTATGCAACAGTCTTGCATGTTCTTCACATGTACCCCAAAACCTACAACGCAATTATATCTATATCTATATCTATATATAATATAATATAGCAAAACTGCACTGCCTCAGCTAATGTGGAAAACAACATGGCAGTTTCTCAACAAGTTAATGTAGAATGTTCATATGACACCACAATCCACTTCTAGATATGTACCCAAAATAATTGAAAACCTGTTTGTACAAAAATATTTGTACTGAAATTTTCATAGCAACCTTATTCCTTATAGACAAAGCATAAAATGAGCCAAATGTCCCTGATTGGATGTGCGGATAAACAATACCTGGCTTTCATGCAGTGGAATGTGACTCAGCCCTAAAAAGAAGGATGTATCTGCTGCAGCACAAATGGACCCAGGAAACGTGGTGCTCGGTGACAGACAGAAAAGCCGCATATGGCGTGATTCCATGCACATGAGTGCCTAGAAAAGGTGAATGGAAAGTGGATTCGTAGTTGCAGGGGCTGCTGGAAGGTGGGATCGGGTGTTACCGCTGATCGTGGAGTTTCCTTTGACGATGATTACGATGTTTTATGATTTGCCTATAGTTGGTTTCACAGCCTCGTGGCTATACTAAACCACAGAATGATATACTTTTCAAGGGCGAATATGATGTTTGGGTAAATTACATGTCAATTTTAACTAAAATAAAATAGAAAAAGATGGAGGAAGAGGATGTGGAGGAAGAGAAGAAGAAGAAAAATAAGCCTCCATTGATATCCTAGGTATGTGTGAAATACATAGGAATATCCTATCAAGAATATAGGAATATCCTGTCAAGAGTTCACAGGACACCTTTGGAAGTGATGAAATCCATTTTGAAAACTTAAATGAGTTCAGATGGAACGGTGTTTTTTTTTTTTTCTGTTTGGGTTTACATCTCCTTACAGGTAAAATATTACAATGAAAAATTAAAATACAGAAATAAAAAATACAGAAAATGAAGAAAACATAAGACTCATTTAACTGAATGTAAAATGATTTAATAAATATGCCATTGGAGTCTCAAAAGGATGAGAAGAGGGAGACAGAAGTGATATTTGAGGAGATAGTGGCTGATAATTTCACCAACGTGACAAAGATTAAACTAGATTCAAATAGTTCTATGAATGTCAAACAGAATAAACCACACATAGGCATATCATAGTCATTTCCCTTCGGATGTTTTTATAAGTGGAAAAGGAAACCCAGTGAAGTGGAAGAAACTACTGGTCCATGGACAAGAATGAATTTCACAAACATCACATCGAGCAAAGCAAGCCAGACACAAAATAAGACACACACTAAATTCCTTAAATAATAAACACACAGTTAATAAATAATAATGCCCACTTCACTAACCCAAAAAGGAGGAGAAACACCTACACGTCTTTATTATGATTCAGCCTTAAGCTCCGATTTCGATGCCAAACACTCAAAAATGAAAACAAAATGCCAAGCTAAGTTCATGCACAGTTTGTTTTCACTTTAACTACCTTGGATGCAATTAGTGGAATAAATTCATTTGGATTTGAAGGACACGGGAGAAAGGGAGGACATGTTACTGAACATACTGCAAAGGTACCCGACAGGACTACAGATTCTAGGACAAGTCAATTTCCTCAATGATTTAGAAAAAAAAAGGGGAAGGGCAGAAGGGTAGAGATTCCTATTTTTTTTAGTGCAAACATGCCCATGCATTTCTATACACATAGTTACACACATGTACACACACACACCACACACACACACAGACATACACTCACACGAATCCTTTTTACTTCATCACCATCTAAAAGGCACAGCAGTCCCCAGAGCTGCAGCCCACCCTGGGCCTCACCCAGCACAGTGTAGTCTCTGCAGTTACCATGGGCAAAGGAGCAACCCTGAGAGCGGTGGGATTTTAAAGGATTTCGAAGGACAGGCATGCATGTCTAATTTATTCGATGTTTGTCCTTTTCTGTGTTGAAGTCGTAGGAAGTAAGTTCTCATTAAACTTCCTGAGTTAACTTAACCTCAGTTCCTGTTGCACTGCCCTGCTCTGAGCAATGCCAATACCCGACCCTTGCCACAGGAGGTGCAGAAAGCACCTGCTCATGTCCTTCCCCTCATCCTCTCCTTCTCAGACACCCCCTTCATCCAGATGCGCTGTGAAAACCCAGACTAATTTGGAAAATTGGAGATGTAGTTTCACAAAGGAAAATCGAATTTCGACTTATCCACTAAAATTTTTTGGTATCTAATGTGACAGAACAGAAAAGATGGAATAACTTTCCATTATACAGATGAGACTTCCAGACTTTTCCAGGGGACCTTTGCTTTTGGTTGAGGTTTAAGAGAGCTAAAACTTTGTACCGTTTAATACACATTGGACAGAGAAAGGAAACCTTGGGATCACATCAAATGTACATTTGTAACTGTTTTTAAAGTCCTTATCTATGAATAGTATTAGTGCGTTAAACAAGAAAAAATAAATTTGAAACAGCTGAATAATTTGTTTTCTTCTTAAGCATCTGCAAAAGTATGTGACTCCTTCTTTTTTTATAGTGTAATAGAAAATCAAAAAGGTCCATAAGCTAGTCAGAAGATGAGAATAATTCACATGTTGAAGGGACAGCAGTGACTGCTGTCCTTCATATATTTTAGATATAACTATCTCAGGCTTGTGACTCATGAGAACACCCCTTCTCCAAATAGAGGCAATTTTCATAGATTCATTCTTTTTATTCAAATACCAGTCTGTACTTCTTTTTAAAAAATGCAAAACAAACTGAAAACGACATAGTCATCTCCCATCCACACACCACCTACATTACACATTAACATTTGACTGTGTTTGCTTTAACACCTGTCTACCCACTAACCCATCTCTTTTGAAGCATCCGAAGACATTTGACGGCATTGCTACACTTCTCCATAAACATTTCAGCATGTATCTCTTTAACTAGAGTTCATTTTATGCTTACGGCTTTCTATTTCTTTGGAGGTAATATTTACAGACAATGAATTCACAAATGTGACATGCATCTTTGTTGATTTTCGCAAACTCAGACACCTGCGGAACTCGAATGGTGTCAAGACCTAGAACACACCCTCACCCCCACTTCTCTCTGGGCCTCTCCGAGTTCACACCTGCTTCTCACAGAGGCAAACACCGAGTGAATGTATTTCATCACAGATTAGCTTTGCTTGCATCGAATTTCACGTGGAGTATGTATTTTTCTTCTACGTAAGGCTTTTCGCTTATGCTAATGTTTCCATGATTCATCCATTTTGTTGTAATCGGTGGCTTGTTTCTTTGAAACTTTCTGAATAATATTCTTTTTTGAACATTTGTTTTCATTTCCCATGGCTCACTATGCGAGGTGGCATTGCCACTTTTGTTTTCATTTTTGTTCATTCTTATATATTCTTTAAATATTTGCAGAAAGGTAGTTAGTGACTTAATTACCAATTTGATAAAAGTAAATGTGCATAAATCAACTTGGATAGCAAAAGAAGATAAAGCTTTATAAGTTCAAGTGGAACCCAGCCTTCCACTGGATAATCATTCGGTTAACATTTAACACTTGGTTTTACGTGAGATCACACTGAAGCTGTGGAACGAGAATTTGAACCCGGGCCATCTGGTTGCAGAATTGAGGCCAGGATTATCTGCTTCTTCATTGTTTACTTGAATATATTTAGGGAAATCTAAAATGTTCAAGAAAATGTTTGCTATAATTAGTGCCACACCACTGAGTCCCAAAGCCAATACAGCACATCTTTCCAAGATGACAGGGCATGAACATCCATCATGCACACACAAAAACACAGAGGCACACACAAACACACACACTAATATAGCCCAGCTTTCCAAGATTGAAGGGTGTGTGCACACATTGCATACAAACACACAGAGGCACACACACTAACACAGCACACCTTTTGAAGATCACAGGTTTGCACACACATCACATATGCACAGATGTACACGCAGACAAATGCAGGTGTAGAGATACACATGCAGGTACAAACACACACAGACACATTTACACACACACAAACACACACAGACACATTTACACACACAAACACACAGACACATTTACACACACACAAACAAACAGGTGTACAAGTACAGATATACACACACACAAACAGATGTACAAGTACAGACACACACAAACAGATGTACAAGTACAGATACACAGACACACATATATACAGTCTCACACACAAGTACACACAGACACAGACACAAACAGATGTACAAGTACAGATACACAGACACACATATATACAGTCTCACACACAAGTACAGACACACACAAACACAAACAGATGTACAAGTACAGATACACAGACACACATATATACAGTCACACACAAGTACAGACACACAAACACAAACAGATGTACAAGTACAGATACACAGACACACATATATACAGTCTCACACACAAGTACACACAGACACAGACACAAACAGATGTACAAGTACAGATACACAGACACACATATATACAGTCTCACACAAAAGTACAGACACATACACAAACGCAAACATGTACAAGTACAGATACACAGACACACATATATACAGTCTCACACACAAGTACAGACACACACAAACACAAACAGATGTACAAGTACAGATACACAGACACATATATACAGTCTCACACAAAAGTACAGACACACACACAAACACAAACATGTACAAGTACAGATACACAGACACACATATATACAGTCTCACACACAAGTACAGACACACACAAACAAAAACAGATGTACAAGTACAGATACACAGACACACATATATACAGTCTCACACACAAGTACAGACACACACAAACAAAAACAGATGTACAAGTACAGATACACAGACACACATATATACAGTCTCACACAAAAGTACTGACACACACAAACACAAACATGTACAAGTACATATACACAGACACACATATATACAGTCTCACACACAAGTACAGACACACACAAACAAAAACAGATGTACAAGTACAGATACACAGACACACATATATACAGTCTCACACAAAAGTACTGACACATACACAAACAAAAACATGTACAAGTACATATACACAGACACACATATATACAGTCTCACACACAAGTACAGACACACACAAACAAAAACAGATGTACAAGTACAGATACACAGACACACATATATACAGTCTCACACAAAAGTACTGACACATACACAAACAAAAACATGTACAAGTACATATACACAGACACACATATATACAGTCTCACACACAAGTACAGACACACACAAACAAAAACAGATGTACAAGTACAGATACATAGACACACATATATACAGTCTCACACACAAGTACAGACACACACAAAAACAGATGTACAAGTACAGATACACAGACACACATATATACAGTCTCACACACAAGTACAGACACACACACAAGTACAGACACACACAAACACACATACATACGTACAGGTGAGTGCACAGACACAGACACAAACATACACCCTACATATGCTTGTGTTTTGATACATTTGGTAAATATATTTTATTCTGTGTATAATAAATATTAATGCAAGTATTTGTTCATTATTTTTGACTTGTACCATACATTATGCTTTTCAAAATGTTAGGAAAATTTTCTCTCTCTTACTCAGTTTCCAAATTCAAACTTGGAAGAATAATTGTGTATTTCATGTTTTGAGGTCAGTGTCGAGGAGCCCTTCTCCATGAGCCCAGCTGTGACACGGGGCTCTGTATTCATCAGCTTTCTCAACAGTCTGCTTTCTGGCCCATGTGGGTCATTGTGATGTTTAGATGGGAGTGTTGTCCTTCAGAAGATCACCTGAACTTAGGAGAAAGCTATGCTTGATGGAGAAAGCCCCTGAACCAGGGAATGAATACAAGTCGTGACTTATTTTGGTATGATGGGATATGTTCTAGAAAGTAAGACTGTGTTTTGAATGGATGCTGACACTATGTCACATCACCACATTTGGAAATGATCAGTCAGGAAAAGGAAAACATGTTTAGCATTGCTTCCCTCTGAAGATACAAAAGATGACATGGGCAAGGGCATGACAACAGTCACACAGAAGTGACCAAGGTGAGCTCAAAGGCAACAGAAGTACGAGGGCTTTGTTCACAATTTATTCAAAGTTTTGTGCAACACAAATTCTATACAATACAAGCTACTTTTCAATTAATAAAGCAAACTTTCCCCCATAGATTCAAACTGTTAATAAAAAGAGAAAAGATAATTGCCCTCCACTTAACTGCCCAGTATTCTGTCCCTTAAAATGGGGATGATTTCTTTAGATTCTCTTGTGATTACTTTCAAAGCCATTGTGAGTTTATGAGTGCTTTTGGCTTCTAATGCTGCTTCAAATGTCAATCTTTATATTACTGAAGGACAATCAGGCAAACCATGTAATTGTATTGTCACTTATTAATTTCAAGCTCCAATGTCATAAATTATATACTTTAATTAATACTGTGTCAACGGCAATCTGTAACTTTGAATGCACATGGAGGTTAACAAGAATACGTAATTAAAAGAAAACAGTGGATAAGGGCACGGCTGAACAGTTTATAAAATTAGGCAAGAAAGCCATGCTTTGTCAGCACATGAGCACCATGATTTACTAAAATAAAAAAAGAAAGGATAGAGGGATTCATAAATGAGAGCAGAGAAATCGAGACCATAAAATTAGATAATAAAAAGGAATTCATAAATAAATAAATAAATAAATCAGCAAACACAATAAAGCATCTCTAAACCAAGATGCTCGAGATATTGGCTATATTTGGCAATAGACTTTTTCCAGTAAACTGAGTTGGCTGAAAGCCTTCTTTGGTTTCAATGCTCAGTGTTGGAGATTGTTCTAAACTGTATCCCTTACCACCTGCTTTAGTAAATACAGTATAGTAAAAACATTCAGTCGTGTTGTGGGGCCGGAGAGGGCTGTGGGACTTCAGGGACTTCATTCTGAACAGCGTTCTCATCCTCCAGAAGCGCAGCATTGGCTGTGAGGGGAATTTGGCTGCCTATGTTCTGTCTAAAGATACACAGACAAGATGTTTGCAAAGGACATTTCTAGTGTTGCTGCTAGGATTTGCTTGCTACCTTCTCAAAAACAAAATTAGAATGGAGATCCCGTTTAGGAATGCCTTCAGGGTTCACAGAAAGTCAGAATCAGGAGGAACATCCAATCCTGTCTGGGACACCGCATTTGTTTTGCACCAAGACTTTTTGTCACCAAGGCTTTCAATGCCAAATAGCAGTTTAGCAGCAGAGCCTAAAACAAGAGTCGTTAGTTCAATCATGAGGCTAAAATAATATTTATGTGCCTAAGGTGGCAAGTTATATTAACCTGAGATAGTGTCAGAAATGGCTTACTTTAAAAGTTTGTGACCAACCTGGGCAACACAGGGAGAACCCATCCCTACAAACATTTCTTTAAATGAGCTGGGCATGGTGATGGTGCTGCTGTAATCCTAGTGACTTGGGAGGCCAAGGCAGGAGGATCCATTGAGCCTGGGACATCGAGGAGGCTGCAGGGAGCCATGACTGAACCAATGCACTCCAGCCTTGGTGATCGTTTCAAAAACAAAAATAATAGCTAAATTTTGCCATAAAACAGAGGGCACCAGTGGCACCTAACTTAGGAGAGGAGGTAGCCCAGGGAGGCCAAGAAGGACTCTGTGAGCCAAGCGCACCATGAGCTGGTGGTTGGAATGGCCACAATCTTGCTGTTTCTGAGGTGTCAAAAACACCTGCAGCAATGATTATTCCAATCACATGAGGGCCAGCAGGTGCACAGTACATTTCACTTAAGCAGAATGAGCGCTGTAAAGTCACCTTAGACTTCACCTTCTTCCAGTTGCTGATGCAACCGGCTATAGACTTTTTCATTCATTGCTGTGGAAATATCCCCACTTACAAAATTATTTTCCATCTGTCCTCATGGCAATGAGCCTATTGTCCTTTTAGAGTGAGTTGTAAAGTCACGTTAAATGACCCCTTCTGTGTGAAATCGTTTTTTAATGTTAATTAATATGTCAAATTTCTGTGATACAGTGGAGTTGGGTACACTTTATCGATTTTCTTCTCAAGCCTCGTCGTGAGGGGATTTGAATGTGCCGTGTTCTAACTTAGTGATGGCAAAGTCGTGTTATCTGCTGGGTTTCAGTTCTAATCTGCCAAGTGGGGGCAGCGAAGAACTCATGGGACCCGTCTGAGAGTACAGTGACTAGGAAGCGGAAGAACACGTGCTGAATTACCAAAGGCCACACGCAGGCGGGATTTGCTTAAGGTGGCTAATAGCGGTGCTTAAATGCCGTTTTGAAAAATGTAATAAAAACTCAGAAAATGTAATAAAACTAGTAAAAATATAATAAAAATTGGAGGTGTGTGGCTTAGGCAGCAAAGAGGTCAGATTTGATTTGATTTTCAGAAATATTAGGTATTTGCTGAAAAATATCTATTCCTGGAAGCACCCTGAGAGGTTCTCATTGATTCTACAAAGTCGTGTAATTCTTTGGTCAACCAAGTTGGGGGCCATCAATCTTCAGTGACCGGAAGGCACATCACTGAGCAGGTCACCCCAGACAGTCACTTTCTAGTCCACAATGCTGGCGAAATTATGGGCAGCTTTGCGTGGTCATGGCTGAAAGCAGTCGGTGGAGTCCCTCCGTAGAGTACTTTCTTATTAACAGCTACATTTTCTGTATAATTGCTAAGCATAGGGACTGTGTAAATTAGCTGCATGCATCATCTCATTTAATTTTCACAAGCCTATGAGGTTAGTACTAATAATCTTCTGATTATAAGGGTGAGGAGATTGAGGTTTCAATTGGTTAACTATCTTATTCAGTATCGCACAACGAGTAAATGGAGACACTAGGTATGTCTAAAGCCAAAGGCCCATGTTCTTAATCACTCTGCAGCAAGCAGTCTTTACTGTAACACTCAAACTCCTACAATCCTTGACACTTTTTCCCAAAGGAATCATTCAATAAAATAAAAAGTTCTAGGTAATAAAGAATTGACTTGATTTTTTGAAATATTCTGTGTACTTAAGGGTTGGGAAATAAATAAGATTTGATCAAATACTATGTAGACTACAGACAGATACTAAAATAACATAGATCATTAAATCAAGACAACAGCATGTAATTGTGCTATTTTTAGTGAATATTTGATAGATCTATACATGCAAAAACTAAAAAGAAAGATGACAAAAGTAAAATGTTGGTTTTTATGTGATATCAAGTTCTAAATGGCTTTTGTTTCCTTCCCTTTCTGCCCACTTGTTTTCATAAACATTTTTGTTCCCCTTCTACCTTCAAATACTGGGTGGATGAACAAGAAAGAGCACGTTCTCCCGGGTTGCTTCCAGATACGTGACAGACAGACATGATGGACAGTTGCAGTGCTGTGGGCATGTTATAAAAGAGATCACGGAACAGAGGGCGTGCGCTGAGGCCAAGGAGCACGCAGGGCTGAGGTCTTCTGAGAGCAGGTGGCAGTTGGACAAAATCTTGGAAGCTGAGTTGCTAGATGAACCGAGCAGGGGTAAAAGCAGAGTAGAATATTTCTGACATAAAAAGGAATGGAGGCATGGAAGAATGTGATCTGTTCATGAAATAACTAGTACTTTAGTTTGTCTGAAATGAAACTGTCCCCAGTTCATCCATCTATCTATCTAACATCAATCATCCATCTACCCATATATTCTCGCTGTTCTCTCCCTAGCTCTATCTCTCTCTCATTCTCTCCTTCTGCATCTCATATCTTTCTGTGAATACAAACATACCATGCACTTGCTGTTAATTTCTTAAAATTAGCTTTACTGGGCAAGAAGCTGGTTGATTGGACAATTTCTTTTCCTTTATGTAGGAGACAAAGTTTATCATATACAGTCTATAGAGGAGACTCACATAAGCTTGAAATTGAAAGGATTCCCAAATTCCTGATGGGAAATCTTCAGGGACTTATATCTGCAGCATCTCAGTCTCTATTCGTACTATATCTACACCTATCTGTATCTCTCCATACCCATCCCTGTCTCTATTGATCGTTATATATATAGTTCTGTACCT
>CM063182.1:45954340-46014340 GCA_031835075.1 Saguinus oedipus
GGGCATGAGCCATTCTCAGTGAGGTATGGGTAGAGAAATGACAATATATCTTTTCAATGACTTGTTGAACTACCCCTCTGCACATACTCTTCAAAATAGCCCTGGATAACACATTAAGAAATTGGATCATTTTAAACACTGTTAAATAATGTCAAGAGATGAGAAGGACAGGTGGATGAATGGGTACGATACAGTCCTCATTATTATGTATTTCAGTCCAAGTCGGGCAGGTATAAGGGGATGTGGAAGAATCGCTCCTGCTCCATCCCATGCTAAAAGCATCCCAGTGCTCACCTTTCTCTAACCCTGAAATCTGTGATGTTACCTGCCAAGCTAACTGAGTAAGTGTCCAAGAGAACTTTAGTCTAAAAACCTCATGGAAGTCGTTAGAGACAATGAAATATTTCCCAGATGTTTTCTAGGTATAAATGAAATGAATCCATGCTAGTGCAAAACCACGGGGGAAAACCAGGACAATAGAATTGTAATATATGTAGGTACTTGCTTAACTAAGTGCATAAACTTGAAAGAAAAGTTAAGAAGGATACCATGTTTAAATCATTTACTTCATAGTCAATAAGGAAAAGTGTAAACCACCATTGAAGGCAAGTAGGTAGAGTCCAATCTGAATGGAAAACGACATGTATTTCTAATATTTACCAGTGTTGTGTACTTTTTAACTAATACTTCAATAAAAAATATTTATTGTTATATTCATAAACATATTACCCATAATTCATATTTGCAAGGTGAATTTTCAAAGAGTTTAATTATTATTTTAAAACTATCATGTAAATTTGCAGATAGGGAACCTCAAAGTCAGATGCAAAAACCTGAAAACTTTTAAACTAAAGTGATTATTTTTATTAAGCCTACCACCCTGTTACATGAGAGAATTGAAGAAATGATAAATTTGGTTGGCAAAAGATTTGTATTAATTAGAAGAAAATTGGCAATGAAACTAATTCTAGAACTGCTATTCAAGGATAGCATCCCTTTGCTCTGCATGAATCCTAAAGGCTAAAATTCCTCCCAGTAACATTACTACAGTGTAAGTTCCGTGAAAGCAAGAACCTCACAGTCTTATTCAAGATGGCATCCTTAAGAGCTGGGCATGGTGGTGTGCACCTGTAGTCCCAGCTACTCAGGAGACAGAAACAGGAGGATAGCTCGAGCCCAGGAGTTTGAGTTCAGCCTGAGCAACAGAGCAAGACCTGGTTTCTAAAAATACAAACACACAAAAAAAGAACGACACACCTGTTGATCAGAGATATGCCTGGTAAGAATAGTGCTTAGTAAGTATTTATCGAAGGGAGGATTTGGGAATTCTGCATGCCTAATATTTATTTTATTTGGTATCATATAAATCATGAATGCACGAAGTATTTGATTTGCATTACAAATGGCATCACTCAACTCATGTAAGAACTGGGTGATATATAAAAATGACCAGAAACCAGTCAGCACGGACTTTACTCCTTTTCTTCTTCTTTTACCCAACCCACTGAGCTCAGGAACAGGATGGCACAATAACCCTGGTTTCCTCACATTTTCCCCTGTCCTTAGGACAGGCAACACTGTTGCATTTGAAGAAGTGTTTGTTGTTTCTAAAAGTAAAGGACATAAAATATTTACATTTGCAACAAGTAGAAAACTAATGGGATCATGACTCTAAGAAGAGTCTAGACAGAGAGACCACATGGAATTATGAACACAGTTACCATGGGCTGAAACGGTCTTATGAGATGGAAAACTTTCTCTCTAGAATTTGTAAATCACAGAAATGGTTTCAGGAGTGGGTCCATGAAAATATGGAAGTTCGTTAGATTGCACAAACTAACTAGTAGCACTAAATATTCCCTATTGATTGGTTCAAATTGTAATTATACTTTAACTCTTAATTAGAATTCAATTATTCATCATGCAAAATTTTAGGATTATAATATGCAATTTTTCTTTCTATAAATGAATCTTTATAGGTATATTGATAGTTTAAAACAAATAATGATTAGTGCTTATTGACAGGTGAAAAAAAAACAAAACTTGCAAATGTATAAATTTTTTTCTCCTTTTTTCCAGTTGTTTATGCAGTAAATTTTATGTTTAAAAAGAATATATATTTTTTCTATTCTTTGTATAGAAATTTAAATATGAAAATTAATTACATTTCTAATGCTTGGTATTCCAATCATGGAAACAGGATTAGAAACATAAAATATATTCACCAATGACTTTAAAATCAGAGTGAACAGGGCTCTGTAGGGAGGGTTTGTCTCGGCTTCCAATGGCATTAGTTGTGGTGGCTCAACTGGGCTGGAGGATCGATCCCTAAGATACACAGTGGCGCTGCCTGGCAGTGCCTTCCCACATGAGTTCCTCCTCCGGGAAGCTTGGGCTTCCTTCCAGTATGGTGGTTAGGTGTCCACAGCAAGTGTCCCAAGAGAAACAGGCTGAAGCTGCATCATCTCTTGACTCTGAGAAATACCATATTTGAAGATTTGATTTGCTGTGCCTACCAAGCATGACTCTATTCATTTATATGGACATTGAAAGCATTATTTTACCAAGTTAGAGCTTTGTAAAGAAATATTACTTCAAGTATCATTTTTTTTTTTTTTTTGAGACAGAGTTTTACTCTTGTTACCCAGGCTGGAGTGCAGTGGCATGATCTTGGCTCACTGCAATCTCAGTCTCCTGGATTCAAGCGATTCTCCTGCCTCAGACTCCCGAGTAGCTGCTATAACAGGCACCTACCACCATGCCTCGCTAATTTTTGGTATTTTTAGTAGAGACAGGGTTTCGCCCTGTTGGGCAGGCTGGTCTCAAACCCCTGACCTCAGGTGATCTGCCTACCTCAGCCTCCCAAAGTGCTGTGATTACAGGAATGAGCCACTGCACCTGGCCAAACATATATTTTTTTAAACATTGAGTTCTATTGCTATCTCTAGATGTTATTCATTCCTGTTACCATTTTGTAAGGCCTTTGGAATGGTGTTTCCACATGCCTGTGTGCTCTGTTCACCTGAGCCTTCCCCAAAGGGGCTGGTGAATCTCTTCTGATAATTTTTTATTTGGGTCCAAATAAAAATTGCAACTTGGAAACGAAACAACATAAATCTCATCCACATTAACACAAACATGTATATTGTCTAAAACAAATCTTCCATATGCTAAAGCAACTTTTATTATTACATGTGGTGTTTTTATACTTTGTTTTCTTACATTTTTAATTTTTATATTTTCATACCAATGGTGTTGGAGCTTTGGAACAAACATTGAATTCAGAATCATTTAGAGCTGTTTCTGGCTTCAGATCCATTTCTAATGAGTCAAGCCTGAGCTAAGTCACAGTCCCATTCGGAATCTTTGTCTTCATCTGTAAAATTAGAAGTTGACTTATGTGACCTCAAAGAGCTTCTCCAGGCTTGCATGTTAGAATAAACTGGGAGATGACATGTCCCACCCTGCGTCCTACCATTTGCACATCAAGAGCAGATGCATGTTTATGAGGCACTACAGCATCAATATCCTCAACCTTACAATAACAACATTTTGATTTGTGTATGCTGCATTGCTCATACTAGCTTATTTAGCTGACTTTATCTGGAATTTGTTGACATTTACCATTTACAGTGTCAACAAATTTACATAAGAACCTGTCACACATAGCCTAGCTGAAAGGAAGTGCATACTGTGTTGATTACAGCTCATTCCAAGATCGAAAATATATATCATTGCATACTATCCAATTCATATGCAGAATGATAATGTCCTATTTTTTTCCATCAAAATCTTTTTGTGAGTCTCTCTATAATCAAGCCCCAAAAATGTGTTTTGTGGGGAAACGGCTCCAACAAGTTTCTGTCTCAATGACACCTGCTGGAAGCTTAGTCAGGGGAAATAATCATCTGTGTGAGTGAGAAGGAAGAGCACAGCAAAGCTTGTGTGAAATTAGAGTCCCAGTAAAAACAAATGCATGTTAAAACCAAGACGTAAAATATGTATCGAAGAGCTTCTGTACTTCTGTGTAATACAATTACAAACCAGAGTCAAAGCACTATAAAAACAAGTCTTTTAAGGTAAGAAGCAACAGCAACAAAATGAAAATGGCAGGCATTTCATCTGCCTCTAAAAACTAGAATTGTAAAATATTCAGTGTTTTTAATGATTTGATGATGAAAATTTCACATGATGATAATTCTAATGTGAATGACAAAGTCCAGGTACAAATAATAAGATAAATTCCCATCAGGTATCATACCCGTGAGTATTGTTCAGGACAGATTCTGAATTCCGGATTGCACAACAGAAGCCTTCTGAACTTGTATTGTCTCAATTTCATCCTAGGGAGGTCAGATTAGGTTGTGAGAGGAAAAAGGAAATATATTTTCCAATGCCAGCAGGATCCCGAGTACAATGAACTCGAAAACAAACCGGGAAAGGTCAAGCCTGTCATTCACTAAATGTCCAAAAGGGGAATTTTGATTTTTCTTAAATAAAAGATAATTTGATCCATCATGGCTGAATGTTACATTAGAAGATGCCCCACTTTGCCCTGATATAAACACAATAGTGTTTCAAGGAACAATGTCCAAGAAAACCCTTGGGTCTTGGTGAATATATTGATTTCATCTGAGTTAATAAACGCGTAACAATGAAGCCCGCTAATCAGGGACATTGGCAGAAATACCACCCTGCCCTCCTGAGAAATATCAATGACCCTATTTTTACTCCGTGCAATTTCTTTATTCATATTCACAAACCCCCAACATGGTTTCAACAAAGGAACTTTTCAAGTTCTTTAGAAACTGTCAGTCAAGGATCTGGTTTAGTCAGAAACAAGGGAAGGTTGTTGATTAGTTTATGAAGGCGAAAATAGAAGGTACACAGTCAGATTCGGGCAATCGGAGTGGACCCATTAAAAATGAACAAAACCAAAACAAAAAAAAGCCCTCTGCTGTTTGACCACATTTCAATCCTGTCTTCAGAGCTGAACTCTTAGGCCACCTTTTTCTTCTTTGTTGCTAATTTGCACAGTAGAATGTGATTCTCTATTAGCGATCGGAGTGTCTTTCTCCACCCCAAAAACATCTGGCCGGTATCTGCCTCCATCTCCACGTAAATGAGAAAATGATCCCATGGAGACAACAAGCGCGTCAAATCACTTTTAGCCAAGGGCAGGTGGGTGGGCAACATTTGTCCAATCTGGGAGCCAGGAACTCTGGTTCAAATTCCACATGTAGGCCAGGCACAGTGGCTCACAGGCCTATAATCCCAGCACTTTGGGAGGCCTAGCCAGGTGGATAACCTGAGATCAGGAGTTTGAGACCATCCTGAGCAACGTGGAGAAACCCCATCTCAACCAAAAATACAAACTTAGCCGGGAGTGGTGGCGCATGACTGTAATCCCAGCTACTCATGAGGCTGAGGGAGGAGAATCACTTCAACCTGGGAGGCAGAGGTTGCAGTGAGCTGAGACCATGCCATTGCACTCCAGCCTGGGCAATAAGAGCAAAACTCTGTCTTAAAAAAAAATTCCACCTGTAGGCTGTTTGGTCTCGAGGACTTACTAATAATTCAGGCATCAGCTTCCTTGCCTGCTGAGGGCAAGTGGTCCTTTGAGGCACACTCACCCCTTAATTTCTGCAAACTGATTAACTGAATTGAATATTCTATTTCAAATAATCACTCAATAAGTTATATACAGAAAGAGGCTCAAAGTCTTAAATTTTCTGGAAACTAAAATAGAATTTTGACATCAGCTCTAACTTTTTTATGATTATATTCTAGTTTTCTTCCAAGCAAGTGGCCATAAGATCTGTGCTCTAGCTTGGATATTGCATTGATTCACTAGGGTGATTCTGTGCCTTGTGGAAAGAGGTGCTTATCAGATAAAAAATAAGACCCGGCCGGGCGCGGTGGCTCAAGCCTGTAATCCCAGCACTTTGGGAGGCCGAGGCGGGTGGATCACGAGGTCGAGAGATCGAGACCATCCTGGTCAACATGGTGAAACTCCGTCTCTACTCAAAATACAAAAAATTAGCTGGGCATGGTGGCACGTGCCTGTAATCCCAGCTACTCGGGAGGCTGAGGCAGGAGAATTGCCTGAACCCAGGAGGCGGAGGTTGCGGTGAGCCGAGATCATGCCATTGCACTCCAGCCTGGGTAACAAGAGCGAAACTCTGTCTCAAAAAAAAAATTAAAAAATAAGACCTATTGTATTTTTATAAAACACACAGACAATAGTGGCTTGATTTTCTGAGATATGTATATATTCTTATATGCTATCATTATTTTTTTATGGTAGCATTTTAAATGATGGTTAAAAACACGATCTTATGTTCTATAAAAATAAAATGTCATTATCGTGTTAATTGATGAAATGTCTCTCATCCTTCAAGCACCTTGGCCTGGACATTATTTTATGTTCTACATATTATTTTCCCCTTCTAGAGCCTGGAATTTACCAAACTCGGGCGACAGATATTTTTTCACCAAGCCTTTGTGGCCTCTCCGAATCACCCTGGTTTTTGAAAGCGTGTCGGGGGTTGGGTACTGTAGGCAGACCTGGAGGCTTCGCCTGCCCTGTGTGACCCTCGGTTTTGTCCCCTACGTGAGTCCCGGCCTCTCATTCCCTCTGCGGGTTTTACTGTTGTTATTTTTCACACCCAGGATGTCCCAGCTAGCTGTACAGTACATGGTGGTTGCTTTTGTTTTCTTCTGTATGCCAACATTGATTTTAGAGGCTTCAGACACATAGATATCCTACAGCAAACAAGGAGAGAGCACAGCAAATAAACACAGTCTTCAGAGGGTGGTGGTGGCATTGCTGGTGCTTTTGTAAATCACTGAAAAGGTTCAGGTTATAGGAATCATCCTCGTTTTCCACGCTGATGGCATGAGAATCCCCCGCGATGGTGTATCTGTTTTACGTCCTTCTTGTCTTAGGTTTCTGGTGGCTGCAGCTGGGGTAAGGTGCCCCAGGCTCTCTTGCTTAACTGGCCTCGCAGAAGTCCGTACCTCAGGATGAGCCCTGGCTGCAAGGACGCTCACCGTGTAACAGTTAGAATGTGATGAAACCAGACACGAATTGAATATCCCTAGTGGACTGGAATCAAAATTAGTATGTTGTTGAGCAATTCTCCTAAACTTGCTAAGCCTCAGTTTAATTGTCACTAAATAGGGATAAGGTACCTAGTTCATCGTGAGCCTGGGAGGCAGAAGAACCCACAGAGGCAGCGCTGCACCCTCCCCACCTGTGCCACCACTGGGTCCAAATTTTCCTGGATGTGCCACCTTGCACGGTAACATTACGGAAAATCAGAGGCAACATAACAAAACGTCTCTGGTGTTGTTCATCCTTTCCAAATAAACCCACAACTTAAATATGGAGGCCACCTCATTCCCTACCACCAAACGCCCATGGAAAGGAGGGGAAGGTGGAAAAACAGAAATAAGCTATTGTTTCTTCTGATACCACATTCTCAAAATCCCAGCTGAAAGTACAACTTAATGGGGGAAAAAATGGGTGACTCAACACACAGTCTAAGCTCAAAGCTCTATTACGGAGAATGGCCTTTTACTCATTTATCCAGTTTCATTCATTAATTTGTCAGTCAATATTAAATGGCTAGAGATTTCTGAGTTGAATAAAAACGGAAAACATGCACTCATTTTTCTGCTCTGAGCAATAAAAGTAAAGCAGAAAAGAGGTAATAGGTCACACATGTGCAATTTGGGAGAGCAAATGCTTTAGAGAATTCGAAAGAATAAATAAATAATTTCCAATTTGAAAAGAATGGTAGCAGAAAGCGTCTCACATGTGTTAACTAGAATCTCTCCTCTCTTTCTGGGCAGTGCACTTAAGGGATATTTTTGTTTGCTGCAGTTTTCCCCTTTTTATTCTCTTCTCTCCTCAGGATATCGCTGAAGGGATCACAGCAGGAAATTACTTGTGCTTGTCAGTTGATTGTGCAGTGAAGAGACCGGTGGGGCTAAGAGCTGAAGATCTCTATCCAACCGACCAGGGAGATTGAAAGGCAGTGTGATGGCGGGCATGGCCGCTCCCTGCCCTCTGTCTTCACCTTGACCCGGAGCCCCCGGCCTCCCAGCGCATGAGAGAAAGCCCTCGACGCTGTGGCCTGATCTGGCCACCCTGGCCATGGCCCACCACCCTTCTGGACAGGAAGGTGGGTGAATCAGCATTTTGAAGGGCTGGTCTTGCCCGCCTGCTTGAATTCTGTTTGGCTTTTTGATTAGATAATGCTCCTCTCTCTAGGGACCTAGAAAGTCTTCCCTCGGAATAAAATAAAAGGTCAAGCAGCCTACACTGTTTCTACCACGTGAAACCACAACAGTGAAAAGCCGACAGCTCCCTGGGCCCCATGTTGGGGTGTTTGCTGAGGTCTCTGCTGCTCTGGCACAGCCCAGACAGTGGTGTTTCTCGGCTTTAATTAATGAAAGAGGAACGGATGACCAGGCACACGTTTTCAGGTGCTATAGGACCAAAATTATCATGACATGTCACCAGTGAGGCTCCCTTGTCAGAGTACAGAAGATGCATTACTTTTTCCTACCCAGAATTACATGTATGTAAACATCAGACACAGTATTTGGCATGTTCATGCCTATCGTCCACATGACAGCAGTATGTACTTAGGTCACTCCAAGGAAATAACCAATTATTTAACACCCTCAATCTCATGCTAAAATATCAAATATCCATATGTGATATCTGGACAGTTAATGAGTTCATCTCTGAACATCTCAGAAAAGTTAAATCGTTTTCTGAAGCTGCTGTCTTTTGAGGAGAGACTCAGAAAAATATACGGCTGTGGGCGGGGGGCGGGGGGGGAGTGTCTCTGAAGCTGCCATGAACAGAAACATTTCCTGCAAAGAATACTCCCCTGCCACAGTGCCACACTGTGCAGAACCCTTTGCAGACACAGGGTGTCCATTTCTTTACATCCACCTCAGTCATCGAATCCCATTGATTCTGCTGTCTGCTTCTCTCTGAATTCTGACCACTGACCTCCATTCAGCCACCATAACCAGTGCAAGGCAGCCCCTTTACTCAAGCTAAAGGAAACCCCTCCTTGGTTCTCCCAAATATCTTCCTGCCTCTACACTCCGACCTGCATGCAGCAGCTGGAGTGATCTCTCAGGATGAAATGTGACACGGCCACCCTGCCCACGGCCACCCAGTAGCTTGCCTTTGCCCCAGGACAGGGTCCACATGCCTTAGCATGTCAGCAGAAAACTGTAAGATCTGGCTCTCACGGTCCCTTGAGATCTCATGGCCTGTCTTTCCCTCTGTTTTAGATATTTCACCCACACAACCCCTTACTCAATTCTTTGAAAGAACCATTCAGTTTTTTAGTCTCATATCCACTAGACTGGCTGTTTCTATCGCTACGTAGCTCATTGTGGCTCATCATTCAGATCTCAGATTAAACATCATGCATGCAGGAAAGCCTTTTCCTGATCTCCAGTGTAGTTTAGATTAACCTGATACAAGTTTGCGTGGCATCATACACTTGTTCCTCGGAACCCCGCTGACAACTGTTGTTACCCACTAGACTGTGTTTCCCGTGAGACTATTGCCCATATCACACCTAGACCCCAGATGCAATCCCTCCTTCATGCTCACCTCCCTCCAACCCATTCAGTGCAACACGCAAGTTGTTCCCAAGACATGTGGTGGAGTAAAACTCATGACACCTGGATGTCTGCAGCTTGCACCAAATACAAAACCCACCATCCTCACCATTACCTGAAAACCAGTCTCCAGGCTCATCTTGCACGGCAAACCTCAAGCTTACCATCAAGTCCCAGGTAGGAGGTCCTCTTCTGAACTCCTCTGAGGACCTTCGTGGAACTGCTTCCCTCAGGGGCCACCACTCACTTTCCAAGACTCTGCCGACGTGTCTGCTCCAGAGAGCTTCACTGCCCACCCCTCTGTCTTCATGACAGACATTTATTTGCATGGCAAGTTTTAAATCTGTCTGGTTCTACTGAACTTTTCAAAATTGCTTTAGCTACTCTAGTTCCTCTTTCTGTACAAATTTTCTTCAAATAAATTTATATCTACAAACATTATTTTTAAAATTTTGATAGGAATTTTGTTGAATTTGTGTATTAATTTGGAAAGAATTGACATTTGCTATTTTGAATTCTCTAATCCATGAACACAGAATGTTTTTCCATTTATTTTTATTTTTTTAGATTTCTGCATACAAATTTTACATACGTTTTATTGGATTTTTACTTGTGATATTGTGCTATAATACAAAATACATATATTTGGTCCTTTCCCTCGTACCTCGTACAGAATTCCTAAAACTCTTAAAATTTCCTCAGTGATAAAAGCCTCTTTTGTTAAAGTATTTGTTCTTTATACTCAGTTCTCCACACAAGCTCTTAAAATTTTGGAATCTCTGGAGTGATATGAGAGAGGTATTTTGGGATGCTAATTAAATTACTGGTGCCTGGGATCCTCTCAAGAGCTTCAAGATGGGGGCTGGTAACTAAAAAGACCAAGCTGTGATTTAGAGGGTTGGGACTTCCAGCTCTAACATTGAACCTCTGGGGAAAGGAGAGGCTGGAGACTGAGTTAATTGCCAGTAACCAATGATTTAATTAATCATGCCTATGTAATAGAACTGCTATTAAAAAATTAAACAACAGGGTTCAGAGGTCTTCCAGGGTGGTGAGCACATCAAGGTGCTGGGAGGGTGGCATGTCCAGAGAGGGCATGGAAGATCCTCAGCCCTCCCCACACCTTGCTCTATGCATCTTTGTGAGTTTTATTCTTAATAAACCTTTAAGTTCACTGTTTTCTTGAGGCCTGTGAGCCATTCTAGCAAATTATAGAAGCCAGGGGAAACGTTGTGGGAACCTTTGATTTATAGATGTTTGGTCAGAAGTATGGGAGGCCTGGGAATTACAGTGGGGCAAGTCTTGTAGGGCCAAACCTTTAATTGTGGGCTCTGATGGGATCTGATGCAAATCAGATCCTACAGGAAGGTAAAGTCAGAACCTAACTGAATTGTAAACCACTGTTGTGGAATGCATACCTGTATCCCCCCAAAATCCATATGTTCAAGTCCTAACGCCAAACAGGAAGGCATTAGGAGATGGGGCCTTTGGGAGGTGATTAGGTCATGGGGGTAGAGCCCTCATGATGATATTAGTGTCCTTGCAAGAAGAGAACCAGAGTAGCTCTTTCTCGTTCAGCCATGTGAGGACACAAGAGGTTGGCAGTTTGCAGCCTCGGAGAGGGCCCTCAACAGAACCCAAATATGTTGGCACCCTGACTTCAGACTTCCAGATTCCAGAAGTGTAAGAAACAAGTCTCTGTTGTCTATAAGCTACCCATCTATACTTCGTTATAGCAACCTTAACTGACTAAGAAAGATCTGGCTAGTATTATATAATTGGTTGATGGGGCAGGCAAGGGGTGAGAAAAGAAAACCCAAATATTTTGTGTTTTTTTAAGTAGAAAACACCATTGCCACATATTTCACTTTTTTTTTGACTGATTGTAAATGGTATTTTATTTTTAACTTGATGTCCTGCTAAATATAAAAATGCAAATAATTTTTGTATGTTTATCTTGTATCTTGCAACCTTACAAAATTACTTTATTGGTTCTAAGAGTTTTCTTTTTTATTTTTTTGAGATGGAGTCTTGCTCTGTCGCCAGGCTGGAGTGCAGTGGCACAATCTTGGCTCACTGCAACCTCCGCCTCCCCAGTTCAAGTGATTCTTCTGCCTCAGCCTCCTGAGTAGCTGGGACTACAGGCATGCACCACCACACCAGTATAATTTTTTGTATTTTTAGTAGAGACGGGGTTTCACCATGTTGGCCAGGATGGTCTCGATCTTTTGACCTTGTGATCTGCCCTCCTCAGCCTCATCATATAGCACATCTCTGCACAGGGAGTGGATTTCCATCAGCAGCTGACCAGGCTCCAGAAAAAGTGACTCTTGCTCAGCTTAAGGGGCAAGAGAACTATGATTCATATGTGTTTATGGTAAAGGAAGACGGGAGTTTATAGCAGGTGTCAAGCACACATGTGGCTGTCATCCCTGTGTTGCCACTGACAGAAACAGGAGCTCAGAATAAAGGATGGGTCATTGTGCTGTTGGTTGTGTTTTGCCCCACATTTCTCTGTGTTTGTGAGTTTGTGTACTTTAATTTACCTCCAGTGTACCCCAAAGTGACAATAAGTGATGCACAGGCTGGAAGAAGGTAGAGCATGTTATAATCAGAGCCCAGATTTTATTTTTACTTTTTTGTTTAAATAGATAAACAGAAGGTTTGAGGTTTTAATGAAAAGCACAGGAAGTGGTAGCAAAAGAATAAGGTTCTTTATGGATGACATTTGAAAGCCACTTTCTCCTCCCTCCCACCCAGCCCTGACTGTGAGCAAATGGGCCTCTTGGTGGTCTGTTTCCCTGCCTGGGGGGCATGGGCCTCCTGGGCTCCATCACTCATCACACACCAACATCAGTGGAAAGACACAAAGAGTGAGGCCCTCCAACAGCTTTAAACATTTAGAATCAATATGACACTTTCAGATCTTAAATCTTTTAATTAAAATATAAATGGCATGGTTAGTTTCCATGTATTAATCTGAAGATAGAGATTTTACAACTGATGAGTCAGAAACAAAGGCATCAACCAACATTAGAAGAAGTCCAGTACCACCTCTAGCACTTGGTGTTTTTAATCTTCAATGTTGATGTTCCCTTCTCACTCTCACTGGGGACCAAAGAGAGCTCACTAAAACATATCTCAGAGCACAAGAACTGAGCTGCAGAGACACACATGGAGCAGCTTCATCCTTTAGCTTACACTGGGCTACTGGAAAGCTCTGTTCATCAGGGGACACTATTCCTGTCGATGAGCGGGAATCTTGGGTCAGGGCTCTTGGCAGTGACTATGGAACCACTGTCTTGGTCAACAACACGGAGAGATGAGGGAGACAAGGGAGCCTCAGGACTAGGTGTGGGGACCTCAGCATCTCATGACCTCACGTCTCACCCCACAAGCTTCCTTGGTTAGGCAAGTCCTAGACAAAGTGATGATAAGGCATAGGCAATGATGTACAACACATGAGAATAATTATTTAACTTGTATAAATCAAAACAAATTTGACTCTGAGCCACTACTCAGCAAGATCAAGGAGTAGCCCAGCCATTGATGGCAAGTCCAACCTCAGGGGTTCATGTATTTCAGAAAACTGCAAAGGGGCCATAGTTTACATAAGGTGGAGTCACTGGTGCTCATTTCTGTCATCTGTGATATTAGAGACAGAAATCTCTGATAACGGTGTCAACTTTCTCTTTGCAAAATTCAGCCCAAGCATCTTCTCTTAGAGTGCCAACATGGTAAGATTGCTGGCTCACACAGGAAGAAATAGCTACCTCATGAGACTTCCCTTCACAAGAACAGCATAGGAAAGACCTGCCCCTGGAATTGAATTGTCTCCCACCACCAGGCCCCTCCCAACACTCAGGAATTATGGGATCTGCAACATGAGGTTTGGGTGGGGACACTGCAAAACCACATCACAGGGCCACAGAGTCTTGTTCAGGAGCAGCACAGCAGGGAGTTGGCTGGGCCACATGTTTACCAGATGAGTTTCCAGAGAAGTAATCATCTGGATGCACTAAAAGAGTGCAGATACACACACACACACACACACACACATACACACATACACACACTACACACAATGCACACACATACATGCACATGCACACACATGCATGTACACACATGTACACACATGCACACATATACACACAGGCATGTACATATACTCATGTACACACATACATACATGTACGCACATGTACGCAGATGCACATGCACACAGGCAAACAGATGCACACATACATTCACACACATACACACACTTATACACACACATACATGCATACACAGAGATGCACATGCACACAGGCATACACACATATATACACATACATACACATATACACATGCAAACACACACATACATATACACACATATAAACACATACCCATGTACACACATACACAGATGCATGCACACACATGCACGTCACATACACACATATACAGACTTGCATACATACATATACACATGAACATGCACACACATAAACTTGTGCATAAAACATGCATGCACATACATGCATACACATATAAATACAAATGCACACACATAGAAATGCATACACAGATACACACATACAAACATCTACATGCATGTACACACATAAACACACATCTACTTACACACACACACACACACACGCACACACACATCCTGAATGAAAAATTCCTTCAGTAGATGCCAATACAAAGAATATCAAGATGCTAGAATTATCTGACAAAGATTTTAAACCAGTCATCATAAAAATGCTGCAATGAGCAACTACACACATGCTGGAAACAAATGAAAAAAAAGGAAAGCCTCAGCCTAGAAGTGAATGATATAAAGAAAAAACAAATAGAAATTTTAAAGCTATAATCTATAAAAGTCTAATTAAAAAATAAAAGTCAATGAATTTTCTAAAGAGCAAAGCAAACAAACCAACAAACAGTGAACTGAAAACAATAAAAAGTATTCAAACCGAACAATAGAGAAGTAGACTGAAAACAAACAAAGAATCTGAAGACCTATGGTGTTATCATACATACAAAAATCTAAAATTCCTGTCCTAGAAAGAGGGAAAAAAGAAGGTAAGATTGAAAAACATTTGAAGTAAAAATGTCTGAAAATTTAACAAATTTGGTAAAAGGCATAGAACAACAGATTTAAGAAACTGAGCAAAACCCAAGGAGCATAACCAACCAACCAAACAAACAAATCTACACCAAGACACATCTTAGTAAAACATCTGAAAATTAAACACAAAGAGAAAATATCAAAGGAGCAGAAAGAAAGAGCACTAACACCTCACGCAGAAGGAAAACATTTATGAGACAGGGAATTTCTCATAAGAAACCAGGAATGCAACATTTTTAAATGTTGGAAGAAAATAATTATCAACATAGAATTCTATATCCAGTGAGAGTATGTCCCAGTATTGAGGGGGATCAAGACATTCTCAGTTGAAGGAAAACTGAGAATGTAGGTTTTTGTAGGTTAGTATTCCTACCCTACAAAAAAATAGCTGAAGGGAGTTCTCTAAACAACAACAAAAAAAGAGGATAAAAGAAGGAATTTTGAGACACCAGGAATAAAAGAAAGAACAAAAAAAAAATGGTAAAAATATGAATAAATGATAAATATTCATTTTCCTCTTAAGTTTTCTAAATTATGTTTGGCAGCTGAGGCAAGAACTTCACCACCATATCAAATGTTTCTTACATGACATCAAGGAAATATTTAAGAAAAATATATTACAAAGGAGAAAAGACAAAGGCATACAGAGATGAAGGCTTCTTTAATTCATTTATACAGATGAAATATAAAAACCAGTAGACAGAAAAAAAAGTCAACAAATTATAAAATTGAAATCATATGAAGTATGAGCACAGAATGTATGTTCATTATCACAATAAATTTAAACTGGTAATAGATAACACTAAAATCTTCAAACATTTTGAAACTAAACAGCATGTTTCTAAATAACCCATGGGTCAAAAAGTGAATTTCAAAGGAAATTAAAAATATATTGAACTTAAAGTGAAAAAAATGTCAAAATTTGTGGTACAAAGCTGAAACATTGCTGAGACAGACATTTATAGAACTAAATGCTTACATTAAAGACAGAGGGGGGAAAATCAAATAGACTAAGTTTCCACTTCATGAGCCTAGAAAATGAAGAGTAAAACAAGTGCAAATTAAAAGGAAATGAGTAATAAAGGTAAGACCAGAAATAAATGAAACTAAAAACAGAAAAACAATTTAAAAATACTGGTTATTTGAAGAAAATCAAAGAACTGACACTCTTCTTAACAATATTGACAGACAAACAAAGAAAGAAGACAAATTACCAACATCAAGGGTGAAGTAAGAGACATCACTACAGATCATGCAGACATCAAAAAGATAATAACCGACTCTACACACACGTTTACCTGCTTAGGTGGCATGGATAAGTTCCTCGATAAACACCAATACCAAAACTCACCCAATATACAATTATTTGAATAGTCCTATAACTATTAGAAAAAGTTAATTTAGAATTTTAAAACTCTCAGAAGAGAAATCTCCAGACTAATATGGTTTCACAGGATAATTTAATTTCAATTCTACATAATCTCAATCAAGAAATAGAAGAGATGGGAACATTCTTATTTCATTTTATGAAGCTAATATTACCCTGATACCAAAATAGACAACGCAACAAAGAAAATAAAACTAGACACTAATAACCTATAATGTTTGCGAATATAGATGCAGAAATCCTTAACAAAAGATTACCAATTAGAATTCAGCAGTATATAAGAAGTCACATACTGTGATGACAGGAGGTTTATTCAACTAACGTTATACTTAACAATGAAACATTTAATGCTTTCCCTCTAAAATAGGAAACAAAGTAAGGAGGTTTAATTTCATCAGACACATTTCTGATATTGCTTCTGCAAACACATTTAGTCTGGTTCTGATACTTGGACATTAATGAGTATTTGATTTGACTGTGTTTCTTATTTCCTATGTTTTCTGTATATTTTTCAAACAAGACTTTTTCAAGCTTTATATGCATTGTTACACTTGGACAGATTTACATCTGGTGTATCCCGGTATTTACCGGTTCAAGTTCAATTTCGATACACCGAGAAGATTCAGAACCACATGTATGATAGACTAAATTGTCTAAACCTGTGTGTTCTCTTCAGTGCTTCTGGTCTAGGAGTCGTCTTCTAGCATTCTTACGGTGGGTAACACTTACTTGTCTAGTTTCACCGACATTAATTTATTAACAGAGGAAATACGCAGTCCCAATCAGGTTGAAGTGCCTGAGCCATTCAGTGGCAACACCTCTTCAATTATCTAGGGTTGATGGATGAGTAGTGACTTACCAAGTGCAAGGAAAATTCTGAGATTTTTTTCCATTTTTTCGAGTGCTAGTCTGCAGAGTTCTGAAGAGAGAACATTGTGCTGTGTGAAGGTCAAGTTTTCAAAATCCTTGGTTATGCCAAAGCTACAGCTTCAAAATAAAAAGTACAAAATCCAGAATATTCATGTTCGTTAAACGAAAAGGGACATGATTTACATAATTTTAAAGCCAGCTTAAATT
Organism: Saguinus oedipus; assembly: GCA_031835075.1. Lineage (NCBI taxonomy): Eukaryota > Metazoa > Chordata > Mammalia > Primates > Cebidae > Saguinus > Saguinus oedipus. The sequence continues at coordinate 45,971,587 of CM063182.1, forward strand.
AGAAGTAAAAAAAATGACCTTCAAATTTTAAGATAAAAGGTGAATATGGTTTGACAAATTTGAGAATATAGAAACTTTCACAGGTATTAGATGGCCCACATATATTATGTACCAGAAATTTGCTAAAAGAATAGAGCTTAAGTGTTCTCAGAATAAAAAGGAGTGATAACTATGTGAAGAAATGAATATGTTAATTAGCTTGACTGCAATAATTGGTCTGCTATGTTTATGTATATCAAAACCTCATTCTATATGCATTAAATATATAACATTTCAATTAAAATGAAACAAATAGTGCTCCTCTTCAGTTTAAAAAATACTTGGAAGAAATAATTCTTAGAGGAAGTTTGACCCATATGTTTATCACTTAATTTGTGCTTATTTTTATTTACATGTAGCTTAAGTTTATTTTTGTTCTTGTTATCTGCTACCTGCCTATTTATATGCTTGGTACAGCACATGAAATCATGAGCTAGGTAAATATGTAACATGTCAGACAGTAATATCATAATATTAAAAATCAATTGTATTCATTTATATGTGGGTCTATAATAAGTCACATAGTCTTATTTATAATTTTAATTAAGAGTATGTCATATTTATGACATTTTCCATATTCTTAAGCCTGAACAACCAATATTTAATTTTGAAGTCCATGTTAACTTCTAATCAAAGGCACTGAGGGTTTGTGACCTTGAGTTTCCTTTTTCCTCTTGTTGTCTCTCAGGTGAGTGGGGTCTAGATGTCTGTGATTCTTCCTAACCTCAGGAATTACTTTTGTTAAAAAAAAAAAATCACTGTATTTGAATGAGTTCTGATAGATTCCAGGCTAAAAATGACTGTTCTCCCAGACAAGAAGGGCATTCAAGGGACCCTTAACTCTTTTTGTCATGTGCCACTTGACCTCAGGGAAAGAGAATGAAGACACTTTGACCCTGGGGCAATGGGCATGATTTATCCAACATAAATCAGGTGCTCTCGAGGCCACAGGTCTTGGGGTGAGCTGGATCACAATCAAAGTAAAGTAAAAATAATTTGCTGTGAAAGATTTTCCCAGAAACATGAAGTAGCAGCTGTTAGAGTATATAGAATACTTGAATAAATAAACAATAATCTTGCCTTCTAAATGCTGTTATGGTCATCACTGCCAGTTAGGCTCATTGCACAAGTATCAGCTGCATTTTTAATAGCTAAGACTTCTGCCATTGATTTAGTTCTATTTACCTGTACATGTTGACTTTTAGCATCCAGCTGAGACTATTTCATAGTGGTTTCAGTGTTTTACTTCATATGATTAATCTGTTGCCTTTAGATTTAACCTGTTGTCTTTATAATGCTAAAAAGTGTGTATTTTAACTTTCACATTGTGGTAAAATTACAAACCTTTCTATCAAGGAGAACAGCGTTGATTACGTAAAAGTAAAACATGATGGGTTTGTGTGAAACATTTGGCTCTCTCAAACACTTATATCTCTTCTTTGGGGTTATGTGTTGAATTTCAGTTTCTCATTTCCAGTCACCTTGGATGTGGATTACAGGCAGACCTGAGCTTCTGTCCTTACTTTGACCTCTGCACCCTTTGACTCCAGAGTGGAGGAATGGAGAATACAAGCATTTTGAACTCACTGCCTCTCTTCTTAAAGTTGAGGAGCATTTGCGAGGTGATAAATGCTGGTTGACCTCTGATACAAAAATGTCTCCAAGAGGAAGGAGAAGCATACAAGACTTAAAAGTAGAAAGTCTAGGTTTAATGGCAAAGACTCACTTTCCCTGGACCTCCCTCTAAATATGACTAAATACCCTTGGAATAAATAACTTGACAGAAAACCATAAAAGGTCCCTGAAAGGTGGAGGGAAAATAGACCAACTGAAGACCTGTGAGCTAGAGGAAGGCAGAACAGGGAGTTTCTGGACTTTACTTTGAAAAGACTCTCCAAATATAATTAAATTGTCATTGAAACTGGATTACAAAGTAAGCCGGGATGCACATACTAAGCCTAAATAAAGTGCATGCAAAAATAGAAGATGTAAATAGAACCAAGGGTTTCCTGAGATGTTATCTAAAGTATTGAGGATTTTGAAAAATCACTAATGACACAAATAAACAGAAAAAATATAACCTGAATGAGAAAAGAAAGTCAGCTGACCTCTCTTCCTTCAACATTAAGATGATTAAACGCTGGAGTTATGTGAGAAGAATTTTAAAATATATTTATAATTTTATTACAATACAATTGACTGTTCAAACAATTTTAATTATAAAATTGTAATTTAATTATAATTTAATTATAAAATAAAAATTAGTGATAAAAATTAATTATAAAATCACAATTTTAATTATAAAATTGTTTGAACAATTATAATAAATTTTCTCAAAACAAATTAAATAATAGAAAATGTCTAGAAACACATACAATTTTGTAAATTTTTAAAAAGACCTGCTTGAAAATTACAGAACTAAAAACTAAAAAAATCAAAGTAAACAATTAATTGGATGATCTAAAAAGCACAATGGATATGACAAAGGATGAAATCAGTGAACAGGAAGACAGATTATGAGAGTTTGCACAATGGAGAAAAATTAACTTGAAAAAAAGATAACAGAGTGTCAAGGACTTTTGTGACAATAGCAGAGGGTCCAGTATTTGTATCATCAAAATCCCAGGAGAGAAGATTGTAAAACTGCAGGTGTATTTGAAGAAATAATTATACAGTTTCTATATATATATAGTTTCCATATATATAATAATTATATAGTTGTTTCTATATATAATAATTATATAGTTTCTCTCTATATATAGTTTCTATATATATAATAATTATATAGTTTCTCTCTATATATAGTTTCTATATATATAATAATTATATAGTTTCTCTCTATATATAGTTTCTATATATATAATATTATATATATAATTATAATAATTATATATAATTATAATTATATATATTTATAATTAAAATATATATATATAGTGTTTACCAAAATTATATTTTTTTTACAAAATTATATTTTGGTAAACACTATATATATATATAATTTTATAATATATATAAAGAATTTTATAATATATTTTATAATATATATATATATAATTATATATATATATAGTGTTTACCAAAATATAATTTTGTAAAAAAAATATAATTTTGGTAAACACTATATATATATATTTATAATAATTATAATTTTGTAAAAAAATATAATTTTGGTAAACACTATATAATATTTTGTTAACACTATATAATAATGTGGAATGGCTGAAAACTTCTCCAATTTGGTGAAACATAGCTCTACAGATTCAAGAAGCTTAATATATTAAATGCAAAGAAATCCTAAACAAAATGCCTGATAATTAAAGCTCTAAAATCTAAAGGGACATGGATGAACCTGGAAACCATCATTCGCAGAAAACTGACACAAGAACAGAAAATCAAACACCACATGTTCTCACTCATAGGCGGGTGTTGAACAGTGAGAACACATGGCCACAGGGAGGGGAGTATCACATATTGGGGTCTGTTGGGGGGGAATAGGGGAGGGACAGTGGGGGTGGGGAGTTGGGGAGAGATAGCATGGGGAGAAATGCCAGATACAGGTGATGGGGAGGAAGGCAGCACATCACACTGCCATGTGTGTATCTGTGCAATAATCTTGCATATTCTTCACATGTACCCCAAAACCTAAAATGCAATAAAATAAATAAATAAAAAGAAAATACTTGGCAAAATGTAAAAAAAAAAATCATTATAGAGAAGTAACATTATTTGTTAAGGAAGACCATGTTAATAAACATGAGTTTCTCCTCAGAAACCACAGAGGTGAGAAGCATTACATTTTATAGGTACTGAAAGAAAAGAATTTTATAGCTAACAAAACTATCCTTCCAGAATGAAGGAAAAGGTAAGATATTTCCAGTTGAAGGCAAATTAAGCTAACTTGTTACTAGAAAACTTACACTTAATTGCTAACGGGAAACAAATATATAGAAAATATATAGAAAGTCAATAATAACAGACACAGATTGTGAACTTCATAAAGGAAAAAACCAATGAAATACAGGAAAATGGGAGTTAACATAATAAACCATGCTTTACCTCATGAATTTCTTAATCATATTTCACTGTTAAAGCACAAATTATGATGCCATTAGCTATGGGGCTCAATGTACACAGAGGAAACTTTTTAAAAAGTTAAGTTTAAAAAGTAGACAAGATAAGGGATTGAATTAAAAGTAAGGTTTCAATACTTCAGTTGAAAGGGTCAAATACTGATACTAATAGGCTGAGATAAGACATATATTTAGTAATATCTAGAGCAACACCAAATAAAATTATATAAGGCAATATAGTCACACACATTATAAATGAATCAAAATAGAAATCTAGGTCAGGTGTGATGGTGCATGCCTATAATCCCAGCACTTTTGGAGGCTGAGGCAGACAGATCACCTAAGGTCAGGAGTTTCAGGTCAGCCTGGCCAACATGGTGAAATCCTGTTTCTACTAAAAATATAAAATTTATCTGGGCAGGGTTGCACATGCCTGCTACTTGGGAAGCTGAGGCAGGAAAATAGCTCGAACCTAGGAGGCAGATGTTGCAGTGCACCAAGATCACACCACCTGCACTCCAACCTGGGTGACAGAGTAAGAGTCAGTCTTGAGGGAAAAAAAATCCACCAGAATTCTAAAGAAAATGTTCAAGTATCCTCACGGGAAATAAAAGGAAGGAAAAGAAACAGAGGAACAAGAAACTGAGAGTACATACAGAAAATAAATACATGGCAAATTGATGCCCTGACAATTACTTTGTTACTTTATGAGGACAGTTACTTTAAGTGCAAATGACCTAAATACACCTCAAAAGACAGATTGGCTGAGCAGACAGAAACCATGAAATAATGACATGCTATCTATAGAAACTCGCTTTAAGCATGTAAAATGATGCAAAAACCTGTATCACCAAAACTTTAATTAAAAGTTGTGATTATATTAATATCAGATGAAAATAGACTTTAGAACAAAGAAAATTGGTAGGATCAAAGAGAGGCAGGTGTTACATAGTGGTGGAAGGATTATTTCACTGAGAAAACATGGCAATCCTAAATTTCTGTGCACCAAAAACGGAACTTCCATATACACGAAGAAAAAACTAATTAAAATGAAAGAGAAATAAACCCACTTTTATAGTTGGGAGCTTCAACAACCTACTTTCATTGATTGATAGGAATATAATACTTGACCAAAAATCAGTAAGCTATGGAAAAACAATGCCATCCATCACAAGGAACTATTTGACATTTACAGGAAACTCTACCAACAAAATGAGAATATACATCCTTTTTAACCACCCATGGAACATTTCCCAGGACAGACTATATCCTCAAGCATAAAACAAATCTTAATAAATTTGAAAAATTGAAATCCTCCAGAATAGTCCTCTATCAACAGTGAAGCAAACTGCTGATGGATAACTAAGTTGATGGAAACATCTTTGAATACAAGGAAAGAAAACAACACACTTCTAGATAACCCGCAGGCCAAAGAGGGAGGCTCAAATACATTTTTTAAAATACGTCAAACTATTTTTGTATAGTTATGAAAGCAAAAACTGTACATATCAAGTGTATATAAAGCATTTATAACAGTGCTGAGAAAGAAACCTATAATACTAAGTGCTGACATTAGAAAACAGAAAAGATTTTACATGAACAATCTAAGTTGCTTCTTGAAAAACTGGAAAAAGAAGAGCAAAATGAATCCAAACATGAAGAAAGAAGGTATTAATGAAGATAAGAGCAGAAATTAATGAAATTGAACAGAGAACATCATTGAAAAAAAGCTGTTTCTTTGGGAAAACAATCAATTAAACTCTGGCACTACTGACAAAGAGAGAAAAGACACAAATTACCAATATCAGGAATGGAACAAAGAATATCACTACAACTTTGTAGCCATTAAAAAACAATAAGGAGGCCGGGCACGGTGGCTCAGGCTTATAATCCAAGCACTTTGGGAGGCCGAGGCGGGTGGATCACGAGGTCAAGATATCGAGACCATCCTGGTCAACATGGTGAAACCCTGTCTCTACTAAAAATACAAAAATTAGCTGGGCACGGTGGTGTGTGCCTGTAATCTCAGCTACTCAGGAGGCTAAGGCAGGAGAATTGCTTGAACCCAGGAGGCAGAGGTTGAGGTGAGCCGAGATCATGCCATTGCAGTCCAGCCTGGGTAACAAGAGTGAAACTCCATCTCAAATAATAATAATAATAATAATAATAATAATAATAATAATAAGGGATTTGTGTGAACTTTATGTTCTAAAATTCAACAACTTAGAGAAAATGACCAATACTTTACAAACCAGAAGCTACCAAATCTCACTCAAAGAGAAAAGGTTACAGGTATAGACTTATAACCATCAAGTAAATTGATCTGTAACTAAACACTTCCTGAAGAATGAATACCCAAACATTGTAATATATATATATATATATATATATATATATATATATATATACACACACACACACACACATATATGTATATGTATACACACATACGTATATGTATACACACATACATATATGTATATGTATACACACATATATGTATACATATATGTACAAAAACTGTACATATCAAGTGCATATAAAGCATTTATAACAGTGCTGAGAAAGAAACCTATAATACTAAGTGCTGACATTAGAAAAGAGAAATTATTTTACATGAACAATCTAAGTTGCTTATTGAAAAACTGGAAAAAGAAGAGCAAAATGAATCCAAACATGAAGAAAGAAGGTATTAATGAAGATAAGAGCAGAAATTAATGAAATTGAACAGAGAACATTATATATGTATACATGTATACATATATGTATACATGTATACATATATGTATGTGTGTATATATACACATATATGTATGTGTATATATACACATATATGTATGTGTGTGTATATATATACACACATTAGAAAAGTGTGTGTGTATATATATACATGTATATACATATATATACACACACACATATATGAAATACCAAAAAATAAAACATAGACAGTGTGTCTCATGAACTTAGATACAAAACCCTTCAATAAAATGTTAGCAGATTAAACCAGCGATGTACACAAAGTACAGTACATCACAAATAAACAGGACTCACTCCAAGCATGCAAGGCTAGTTCAGTACTTGCAAATCAGTATAATATATCAGAATGCTAAAGAAGAAAAAATTGTATAGCTGTATCAAGTGATGCAGAAAAAGAAAGTACTTGACAAAATTCACTTATTTGTTATTAAAAACAAAATTCAGCGTACTGGAGATAAAAGGGAATTCTGCAGCCTGATGGAGAAGATCTACAGAAAACCTACAGTGAACTTCATACTTAGGGTGGAAGGCTGAATGCTTTCCCGCTAAAATCGGGAAGAACGCAATGATGTAAATTCTCATCACTGCTACTCAACAGAGTGTCGGAAGCTTTAGTCAGCATGATGCAGCTAGATAAATAAACGGCCTACAGATTGGAAAGAGAGAAATACAACTCAGTTTGCATGAGACATAACTGTCTGTGTTCCAAAATTTTAATAAATTCACGACAAACCTTCTAGAACTAAGAGCGAATTCGGCAAGGTTAGAAGATACAAGTTCAACACAAAAGTCTTGATTGCATTTCTATATACTAACAACAAACATGTGGACATAAAACTGAAAACATTATTCTTTTTTTTGTTTGTTTTTGGTTTTGTTTTTTTTGAGACGGAGTTTCGCTCCTGTTACCCAGGCTGGAGTGCAATGGCGCGATCTCGGCTCACCGCAACCTCCGCCTCCTGGGTTCAGGCAATTCTCCTGCCTCAGCCTCCTGAGTAGCTGGGATTACAGGCACGCGCCACCTTGCCCAGCTAATTTTTTGTATTTTTAGTAGAGACGGGGGTTTCACCATGTTGACCAGGATGGTCTCGATCTCTTGACCTCGTGATCCACCCGCCTCGGCCTCCCAAAGTGCTGGGATTACAGGGGTGAGCCACCGCACCTGGCCCAGCATTATTCTATTTAAAAGCACTCTGAAGAACATTAACAGCTTAAGTACAAATCTATAAAACCATGGACAGGATCTGTACCCTAAAAATTACAAAAATAATGCTGATAAAAATAAATAAATAAATAAAAGAAGACCTTGATAAATGGCAAGAAATACTGGTTTTTCCTAGATTGGCAGTTTCCACATAGTAGAGATGTCAATTCTCCCCAAATTAATCTATAGGCGTAATGCAACTCCTATTACAATCCAACCAGTGTAATTTTTAGATATATGCAAGTTTATTCACACATTTATACAGAAAGTAAAAGGCCCTTGAATAGTCCAAAGCATTTTGCAGAGGCAGAATGAAGTGAGAGGCATTAGTCTTCTGATGGTAAGGTGTGCTCTCTAGCTGCATTAATCAAGACTGTGTGACCAAAGGATGGACACACAGAAAAGTGAAACAGAATAGAGAGCCCAGAAATAGATCCATTCAAATATGCCCAACGGATTTTTGACAAAGATAAAAAAGCAATTCAAAGGAGGAAAAATAGCTTTTAAATAAGTCGCACTGGGGCGACTGGACATGTGTAAGCAAAAACATGAACTTTGACTTAAACCTCATAACCAAGACAATGATAACTTAAAATGGAGCAGGGAATCAAGAGAAGATATTTAATATTTATTTTCTCCATGCTTCCCAGGATCACCTCAACAGTGCAAAGAAATAATGCTAACCCCAGCATGTACATATGTTTCCTTTACAAGTGAACATTGATATTTCCGGAATACACTAAAATTTCCCTTTACAGGTAATTTCCCTTTTGTCTGTAGTGTCCCTCCTTGACTCTCTCCCTTCTGTACCTTGGTGACCTCCACTGATGTGAGGCAGAAAAGCCACTGCCACTCACACCGGGGTGGGAGGAGACTAACACTCTGGCATCCTTCTCCCCTGGGAACAGGTTGGGATGGTTTCTGCTCATGTGTGATGATTCCTTCTTCACAGGTGTGGCTCTTCCTCTATGCTGACTTCTTCCAAGCTGGGCACCTCCCTTTTATCTCCTTTCCTCTAGCACCTAGCAGAGTACCTGGCACAGAGTAAGTGTTTAGTCACTTTGGCTGCATCGATTTGCACAATCAATTTGAAAAGATTTAAAATGAACTCACTGTGGTTTGCTTTGATTTGAACGATTTGATTTTGAGGTGAATTAAGATAAAGTCTGAGAATAATTCTGAGTGGAAATGGTGAGATTCCCCAGATCTAGCAGTTTACAGTCAGCAGTTGTTAACCTGTAGACTTTTGAGTCAGAGAGACCTAAGTATTGACCTTATTTCCAACACCTAGTAAAGGTGCGACTTTGAAAAGTGACTAATGTTTGCTTAGTCTCAGTAATTTTCATCTTTAAAATGTGGGCAATAACATCTGCCTTATTAGTCCATTTTCATGCTGCTGATAAAGATATACCCAAGACTGGGCAATTCGCAAAAGAAAGATATTTATTGGACTTACAGTTCCACATGGCTGGGAGGCCCCAAAATTATGGTGGAAGGCAAGAGGAGCAAGTCACGTCTTACATGGATGGCAGCAGGCAAAGAGAGAGCTTGTGCAGGGAAACTCCCATTTTTAAATCCATCAGATCTCCTGAGACTTGTTCACTATCATGAGATCAGCACAGGAAAGACTTGCTCCCATGATTCAATTATGACACATGGGAATTGTGGGAGATAAAAATTCAAGATGAGATTTGGGTGGGGACACAGCCAAACCATACCTCATAGGGCAAAATTAAAAGGATTCAGTAATATCACCCTTAATTTGATTATAAATGTCATTGTATTATTCCATCATTTGAAAGATTAAATTTCCCAAATGCTGCAGCAATGTAAAATGATATATTTGGGTCTATGGTGCCTATTTTTGTATCTGTATGTGTGGTAATCTTTGAGCATGGAGTTAGTGTTTGTCCGGACATTCCCAGATACAATTTGTAGACATGTGTCCCACTACTGGGCATATACCCAAAGGATTATAAATTATTCTATAAAGGCACATGCACATGTATGTTTATTGCAGCACTATTTACAATAGCAAAAACTTGGGACCAACCCAAATATCCATCAATGATGGACTGGATGAAGAAAATGTGGCACATATACACCATGGAATACCATACAGCCACAAAAAAGAATGAGTTCATGTCCTTTGCAGGGACATGGATGAAGCTGGAAACCATCATTCTCAGCAAACTGACACAAGAACAGAAAACCAAACACCACATGTTCTCACTCATCAATGGGAGCTGAACAATGAGAACACACGGACACAGGGAGGGGAGCATCACCCAGTGGAGCTTGTAGTTGGGTGGGGACAAGGGGAGGGAGAGCATCAGGACCAATACGTAATGCACACAGGGCCTAAAACCTAAGTGATGGGTTGATGGGTGCAGCAAACCAGCGTGGTACACGTGTACCTATGTAACAAACCTGCACATTCTGCACATGTATCCCAGAACCTAAAGTAAAATAAGACAAAATCCATGTATTTTCATCAACAAATCAATGGTTTGTTAATTATTTAGCACAGATACTTTGGAAAAGGTTGTATGAAAATTATGGTCCTCTCCTCTCTGACTCATGTACTCTGTCATTGAGCTCATTGCTGCATATTAGACCGCCTTGTAACTCATTAGGACCCTGGCTCCTAGAGTATGGTGAACACACATATTTTCTCCACCAAAATTACAACCACATTTATTAACATTGTGAGATTCACCACTCCCTTACCTACCACTACTTCTTAGCTCTACGATTGCAGAAACTCCTTCGATGCTTTGGATTCAGAAACCCAAGTTTGGTAAAATCTCCTTTCCACATTCATTTCACTAAACAATAGCTACAAAACTTGTCCCTTTTCTCCACTGTCAAAGTGAACCCACTTACCAGAACTGACAGGCTGCCTTCAGTCTAGAATAGTTCTGTTATTAATCATGTCTCACTTAGGCACTATTACGTTAGACTCAAGAAGGGAGAGGAGGTCCCAGCATGAGAGGAGTTCTTACTGATGAGCAAAAGGTTAGAAACTATGACAGTCTCTATGTACAGACCTTAAGAAGTGTCTAAGGCCTTGATTGCAGGTTTCTCCCGTAGGACAAAGGATCTTTCCCATTCTCCTGGAACAAGCAACTTTCTACACATTTTGTTTGTAAATTTGTCTCCCAGGTTGACTTTTCAGGGAGTAAAAGGACACATTTATTGGCATTTCTGCTTATCTTAATAAAATGTATATAATGATAATGATATATTATAAACTGTTGATACTCGAGATGCTCCATACACACTCGATTTAAATCAAAGCTATTTTATTCCATTGTAAGCATGGCATAACGTCATGCTTTCTGAAGGTATGAAATGTTTGTTTGAGTCTGAAGCTGAATATAAATAAATCAAATGCCCTATTTACCCCCTTTTTAACCCACTATAACACCAACTTCACAGAGTAAGAAATTTCCTGTATCTCAAGGCAGCCGTGGGATAACCTCCAGGCTTTTTCCTATTTTCTTTACACCTACCAACATTACATGACGACATTTGGATTATTTAGGTAAAAATTATTCATCTTATTTTTTAAAATTCTTATATTTTAACCACAAAATATTTTTGCTGCATATCCGGAGATGCATAGAGGCAGACAGCACTGGTTTGCTGTCTGCTCTGAAGTTTTATTTATTGGAGAGGTGGTTTCTTTGTTCTCACAACATTCTGGTATTGATGAGTGAGCAAGACACCGCTGGTGGGGTAAAGTGTACAGCACGGAAGAGGACGACAAAGCGACATCTTTTGGGGGAAGCTGAAGTCACAGGCACAGAAACCTTCCAGCTGTGTTTCAGTGAACGAGGAGGCAGAATGACACCCACATCCTGTGGTGTGCCCCCCGGGTTTGTCTCAGGGTTGCCTGGGGCCAACTTGAATGTTTGACAGTGTGCCCCAGGAAAAGGGGATGGAGAGGCCATTGAATGGGGGTGAAGCCCTCCCCTTCACGGTTAATTAAAAGTAATAGTCCTACTATGCAAATCTTTTTATCAAAAGTATTGAAATCCTTTCGGTGGATTCCGGGAGGATCGTAAGTATTTGAAGAGAATATTTTGATATTGAATGGATGTGTCACTGATTTCTGTTATGCCCCAAGAGGAGTTAATTACACTGCATGGTAAGATGAGAAAATTCCAAAGATGGCGAGGAAAGGAAGCACAGGACACACCTCCAGGTGGGTGAGCAGGGAAGTTGCAGCTGGCCAGAGCTGAGGTGGCTTAAGAAAAGAACTTCTCCAGCAGAAGGAAATACAGAATGCAGACATTTCAAGCGAAGGAAATTTCTTTTCTTTTCTTTTTTTTTTTTTTTTTTGAGACAGAATCTCACTCTGTCACTCAGGCTGGAGTGCAGTGGTGCAATCTCAGTTCATGGCAACCTCCACCTCCCGGGTTCAAGTTATTCTCCTGCCTCAGCCTCCCAAGTATCTGGGATGACAGACACCCGCCACCATGCCTGGCTAATTTTTGTATTTTTAGTAGAGACAAGGTTTCACAATGTTACCTAAGCTCATCTCCAACTCTTGACCTCAGGTGATCCGCCCCCCTCCACCTCCCAAAGTGCTGGGATTACAGGCGTGAGCCACTGAGCCCATCTCGTCTAACTTTTTTCTTTTATTAAGCCTACATCTCTTTTCCTTCTATTTGCAAAAATCAGTATGAAGCTACAACATGTTTTTGTTTTGCATTAGGGTTCTTCTTGTCCTATTTATCTGAAATATTGGTGCCTCTTCCTGATTCCTTTCTCCCTCTGAGCTCCTACATTGGTCCCATTGACAGCAAATAAACCTTCAGCCTGCGGCTTCTCAGACTTTCCTCTGCACCTTGTCGAGTTTGTCAATGGTCCTCTTAAACTACGCAAGTCAGAGAAAAGTGCAGAACAACCTGGCAAGGCCAGGAACCTTCCTCTAGCTTTGGGTACCTTTCTCTGCCCAACATCTGCCCACCTGAAACTCAGACACGCTTCTTCCTGCTTCTACCGCAGCTCAGCAGGAAAACACCTAAGGGGTCCTAGTTCATCACTTCTCAAATTCTAGGACCTGCAAGAAACATGTTTATTTATAAAACAGGTAATTCTTGGTCATTCGTAATATTCATTGGGCTCTGAAAAGCCTACAGTTGAAAAATAAAACTATTAGCATTGTCTCAACCAATGTTCATAAAACTTATTTGTGAACATAATATTCTTTTTACACTTAGTAAGAATTATTGTTCCATCACAAATGCCATGACTCTGCAAAAAGTCATGGTTTGTGGTTGATGCAAAGCTGCCTGCAGGCTTCTGCTCCCAAACTGCGCAAAACTAGCTCTCTCCCAGGGCCTTCAGAGAATATTTTCTAATGACTAGAAGAAGTCCCTCCCCTTGAAGGGTCTACTTATTCCTGTTCGTTTTATCCCAAATATACCACCTCTTAGACCTCTTAGACAGGCCTTTCCTGCTCCGTCTATTTCAATTTTTCTCTTTCTCAGATATACCCTTCAAAGCTTCTATCATAAAGAAATTATGTCAACTGACTGACATCATTTTCCATGTAAATATTGCTCCATGAGGATGGGAGGCCACTGAACTGGTTTTGTTCTGTGGCCTGGCTTGGTGGGGTGCACTTGGATGGGTGACCTTCTGGATCCTGCTGGGTTCCTGTCACTCACAGGTGAACTATGTGTGGGTGACAGGGTGGCCGGGCCACCTCCCCTCCAGCAGGCCAGGCCATTCATGTTCAGTGAGGACAGAGGCACAAGGAGGGCAAAGAGGAGACTTTCAGGGCCCCTCAAGCCTGAGCACTGGCAGCCCATCAGTTTTCCGGGTTTACAGAGGGACCCAGAAGCGCAGACACACAGATGATATTATTTTCCTGTGAATTGCATTTTTTATCTTGTGATTTTGTTCTGTAGGAGCTAGAGTTATTTATAAAAATGGAACCAGTGGGTTATGAAAGAGAGACTTTTAAGCAACTTGCTGAGATGATCACAGAGGTGGCAAGTAGGAAATTTATGATGCAGACTGGCAGGCTGGACATTCTGGAAAGGTTTGATGTTGCGGGCTTGAGTCAAAAGCCTCTGGGAGGCAGATTCCCCTCCTCTCCAGAGCAGGTCAGTCTCTTTCTTAAAGCGTTTGACTGAATGAGGCCCACCCACATTATGGAGCAGGGTCTGTTTCCCTCAAAGTCTACTGATTTAAAATGTTAATCACATCCAACAAATACCTTAACAGCAGCATCTAGATTGGAGTCTAGACAAGGTGGAGTGCTTGGGCCTAGCCAAGGTGACACAAAATTCTCCACAACAGTGTGTGGAGGTTTGTACCATATATTCCCCTGTGTTTCTAGAATGAGCCAAATAACCTTCAAGGCCCACCAGATTTCAGAGAGTGGAAACAGACTTGGACTTTTTCATGAAATAAAACACAAAATCTTACCACATAAGGTGTAAACACAGAGAGGAAAACAGGTTTGAGGCCACGCCACAGAAGCCTCACTGTCCATATGCACACTACGCCTGGCTCAGGGCCTGCCATAGCCCGAAGTGAACCTCACTCCGAGAACCTCCCTGCCCACTGGGAACACTTTCATTCCCGGCAGCTTTACGGGATATCAGAGGCAAAAAGCACAGCAAGGATACCTTGGTAGAACTGGTGTTCCAAATTGGTTGTTCAAAACCTGTTGACAATGAAGAATTTCGCAAGCAGGTTTATAACTCTGAAAATGTGCTTGTTTCTACCTAAACATACATTTTCCATATCTATGCATTATGATATATCAAATACATAGTGACAATTTTGTGATTAATAAAATATAAATTAGTTTGTAACAATTTTCTGTAGTTCTTTGTAATTTTCACGTATTTTTCAACCAATAGATATAAATACAACCACTGCTTGTGAAATACTTCGTTTTTAGTCATCCTTGTATAAAAACAACTGGGTAAGACTTTACTGGAAACTAGAAGGTGTAATTCCATTTCTTGAAATAATATTAAACAGTTTATAAAGGAAAGAAGAAAATAAAAGTGGTGTGAATTTCAGCTCTGCTTTAATAGTTTGGAGCAAGATATTTTTTTTCTGATCCTCACTTTCCTCATACATAAAACCAAAATTAAAATATATATTGTAAGTATTCTGAGGAATAAATAATTAATCATAGATGCCAGTAAACAATTTCCATTTTCAGTACTTTATGTACAGTGTAGCAGTGCTCTTCTATATAAATCAACACACAATCCTGCTGGTCGCTTACACACTTACTGGAACAAAAGAAGTGGCCAGGATCTTAGGGGAGCATCTTTCTTCTAACTCAAAAGCTTTAGAAGAATTTGTGCATTTAAGATTGTCCACCTGTCCTGTCTCAGGTGTCAAAACCACGGGGCTTTCCTTGGAGTTGGGAGCTAAAAAGGCCGCACACTCCCTCCCTCTACACTCCCTCCAGGTGCCTGCGGGAAGGTCCTGGCCCAAGTGTTCAGAATCGTCCTCCTACACTTCGTGGAGTTGCCATTCTCCTTGAACGCCTCTTGCTTGCACAGAAGGTCTGAGTGGGGTTGGAATACTCTGGGCTGAACATTGCCACTTGCCAGGACATTCAAATGTATCACCAGTCAGTTCATTCCACAGTCTTATCCTGCAGTTGTCAGTGATTCATCCCATGCAAGAACCACCTGCTACCTCATATACAGACACCTTGTGTCCAGCCTGTACTTTATACGGACTTAGAAATGGTCCTGCCACACCCTCATAGAGGCATCACCACCTATCACCCCCTGCAACCGGTGCTCCATGGAATAGCCCAGCTCCACAGCCCACCTCGGAGTTCCGCTGGCCAGGGCCACACATCGCTTTAGCCTGCGTTTTGCAGAAACCAGAGGCAGACCAAAATCTCTGCAGCTACTTCTTGTTTCAGGGCTGCAATCCTGAGACACACGAGTGAGAAGAAAGGGTTGTGAGGCAAGGCAGGAGGAGCGCAATATGCATGTCCATGCCCCATGGCCTCTGCTGGGTCCAGTTACTGAAGGTTCTATCTCGCTGCTGAGGCTTATAAAAGTGCCTCCTCAGAGCAGTCTGTCTGTGGTAAGAAGAGAAAGAAGAGAAAGGAATTTGACCACCAGCTCCCATCAAAGATCTTTTGCCTGTAACATTGACTCCTCACACTTCTGGCTGTGTGTGCATCGCTGCCCCAGGTGACACGTAACGCCTGTGTCGCTGTGAACCCCCACAGCAGGAGATAAGAGACTGATCCTGCTATCTGTGTGCATGGGAAGTGGTCAGAGGCTGCTCCACGTCTCAGGCTGGCACAGACGAGGACCTGAGGTTGCCCAGGTGAGGTGTTGGTGGAGTCGTTGGCAGGTGCGGCTCTCTCATGTTCCACAGCGTAAAGCAGGGTGTCCCTCAGCAGGTGCAGACTTTGTCTTCCTTAGTCAACTAATAAATGGGGGATTATACGAATAATGGAAGGAACTGATGAACTCTTTGTTTTAGGGTAATTCGCCCTTCTTTTATTTTACTCTCATAGACAATCACCAAGCGCAGTCACAAAACTTCATTAGGGTTGTCAGAAATGCTGAATGATGCTGGGAGGGCTGGGGAAGCGCTTCCTGCCAATCCACTCTGCTCATCAATAGAGTGTGTGTGTTGTTTGTTTGTTTGGCACAGGGGAGAAAGGCCACCCTTTGTACTGCAGTGGCTGCTAATCTAATTTTCCAGGCCAAAGGATAGTCCCTGTGATCTAATTCTCAATCTACTACAGGATTGAGATGAAGACCAAATCATCTTAGAGGATCTAGTAATCTTGTTTCAATTGATCAGTTTCTTAGGCAGTATCCTTCGGTTGAGACTTTTCAGATAAGTAAAGAAAATTAGGTTAAAAGCAAAATGCTCCTTTCTCAAATGTGTCTTGTGTGTTGCCCATTCAGCCCTGGGGCAGCTGGGTGGCCTCTGCTCGGGGCGTATGGGGCACACCAAGAGGCTTTTACTGTACTCGGGCAGAGCCAAGCACTGCGGCTCAGTGAATAAAAAGCTGCGGTTTCTCCCATTGACTGCCTGAAATAAAATAATCTATGATGCATGAACAAGTCTAAATGAAATAATAATATCCTTAGCAGTGAAAAACGGATTGGTAATACAGTAATTGAGCAGATTTATTGCCATCTCCTTGAGCTAGCCTGCTGAAACAGCCGGCTATTTTATTTAATCTCATATCAGAGGAATTACTGGCTGGTAATCCATTGTTAAACATCATTTAGAATGATGGATGAAAATGTCAGCTTTTCCAACATAATCAATTCATATCTCATTAGCACATATTATTTATGATTCTCATAATGGGACCTGCAGGGGTCTCCAGGGGGAGATGGAGACCTCAGCTGTTGTCGAAATGAGATGAGATATACTGTAGCTTATGAGTTAATAACTGCATATAAAAAATACTTCTCCCGGTATTGATTGTTCTCACCATTTTACGAATGAATTGAAGGACTGGGCCTCCCCGTCTTGCTGTGTATTGGCTGTGTCTGGCGGCACTTTCTCGTGTGATTTTTAAGGTTAACCATTAGGATGAAAATATTCTTTAAAATAATAATAAGGATTCTATTTCAGAAGAAGTTTCCCATCCTAGGAAAGCCAGGTGCCCGGGAACGCTTGGCCGCCATGTGGCTGCCCAGTGAGGACTGGGGAGACTCCTGTCCCTCTTGCTACCTATGAAGATAAATCGACATATTTCTTTAGCTCCAGCCCAGTTGCTTTCTAAGGATACTCTCTACCGTGTGCTGCCTCCAAGACCAATGAAAAGCAAACCTTGATTCATGGCCTCCACGCTGCTGATGGCGCATCGGTAATCATGGTTACAGTGTCAACCGATGCCTCAATTAAACTACATTTGAGAATCATTTTATGCCTCAGCTCATAAACATCAATAAGGGAAAATGAGTAATAAATGACTGTCTAGAGTACAAAGGACCAGCTCATATTTCAGATGAAAATGAAGACAAAATGTAGCTTTTATTTGCCTGTGGAATTCCCATTAACTGCATCACTGACAAGAGAGGGCTGGATCAATAGCCGGGCGGCCGCAGAAAACCGTTTCTGGCTGTTCAGCAGCCAATGCAAAAGGAAAGCTGTCATATTGTGATCTTTATCAGGCAATCTTCATTACCCCAGACCAGTGATATACGCATATGCTGGTCAGCCAGGGGCACTTCTAATTCTTGGTCCTATTTGTGGTTTGAGTGTAGAGCGACCACAAATTATTTGTTTACAGCAATGAAAAATCTTCAATGTTCATCCCTTTTATTCTTTTTATAGGTAATCTATATCTGGAAACTTTCTCTCAAGACTACTTTATTCACTCAGGATTTTAAAGAAAGTATTATATCAAATCTTACCTTCCTCCCTACTCTGAGTAAAGAAGAACCTGTCAAGGCTGTTACTGGGCTTGATGGAGCAATTTGTAAGCACCTTCTCCAAGTTCTGGAAGGAAATTTTGCCTTCTTTGTGAGCTGCTGTTCTCCCTTTAATTGAACAGAAAATGCTGCTAGCTGTGAGGAATAGAAATGAATGCTTCATGCGACGTGGAAATACAGCAAAACTCATTTCTTTTGCATTCTGTGTGCCTGCCAAAAAAAAAAAAAAGAGAGAGAGACAAGAAAAAGAAGATGCATTCTATTAAGTGGGAGATTGGGTCAGCCATTTCAGGGAGAACCCTTTTACACAAATTCCATGTTAATGAAGGAGTTCCATGATGTTTATCAAAATCTCTGTTCAGTTAAATCATATCACAGGAAGTACTTCACAGAAAGATGAATAGAAGAGGCAGAAAGGTAGGAGGAAAAAGACAAGACATTCCACAGGAAAGAAAAACCGGAAGGTGGGAATAGCATTAGTAATAGTTACAAGCATAGTAGTTTTAACAGTTTCTGTTGTTCACTGGACACTGACCCTGATGGAGCTCAGTGTACTTTACCAATGTTGTTGCATCCTTCAGAAATTTTGCAAGGGAAATTACACTGGATAAACACCCAATCAGCTCCTTGCTGGCTTAGATTTCAGGAATTAAACCGGATGGAAGGTCAGGCCTGTAGACTCACCTGGAGAATGTTTGAATGTCTGATTCACAACGCCTTCTTGAGTTTTCACCAGTAAAATATGCTTTTTTTTTTTGTACACATATCTTTTCTCTTCTTTTTACAATCAATGACCAAATATCTTCTTACTGAACTAATATGAAATTCACACTGCTACGAAATTTCTCCTGTAATGTGAAATGTATCCACTTCTGTTGAAAGTGAAACTCTGACTCTTAGGAATGTACAGAAGTTATTAGCTAAAAATGTGATTTACATACAAAATACAGTGGAGGGCCTTACAACTCGTATATATACTAGAATATTTGCCAACAAAGAAGCTACCAAGGGACCCTAAAGAGGTTTTGCTCTTTTTGTGCCCAGTAGTTTTGGCTACCAGCCCTTTTTATTTTTTCGTCAATGATATAAGAACAGTGGTAAATGTCACACTTAAAAAAGTGTCACCTCTTCTGCATTCTCAGGGAAGTGTAATCAAAGAGAACCATTTAATCAAGTTTTAAAAGTAATATCTGGAACCTCAAAAGACCCACCAAAATGACTTTGATGGCTTTTCTTGGCATTTTCTTGGGGGGAGAACAGTGAACAGTAAATAAAGGTAAAGCTGTTTCCTGTAATCAGACTCCCATGCCCCACATACAGTATTGATTATTTCAAAATCTCAAGAGCACTGCATTCAGAACCTAAAAAGCTAGGCAGGTGCTGGATTTTTAAAGGTTCTCTTGCTCTTTTTCATCCATTCATCCATCCTGTAGTCCTAAGTATGTAAATCTAATCATCACCATGAGGTTCAAATTGGATCCTGGAGAATTACATGGTCTATTTTCACTAGCATTGCTTTTAGACAAGCAACTGCTAAATGAGTTGAATATTGAACACATAGAACATTTGATTGTCAGAAGAAGTCAATGAAACAAAAGAAAAAGGTAACTTAGAACCTCTCGTGCATTGCTGGTAGGAATGTAAAATGGTACAGCTACTTCGAAAACAGTTTGGCATCTCTCTAAATATGAAGCACAGTGTTACCACGTGCCCCAGCAATTCTACTTGCAGGCACGCACCTGAAAGAAATGAAAGCCTACATCCACACAAAAGCTTGCTCAGGAAGGCTTACAGCAGCACAAAGTGCAAACAATCCATGTGTAAACACAGGCTAATGTGTCACACCGTGTGATACCAGCCACCGTGAAAGGGAAGGAATGACCGAGGCCTGCTGCAATATGGATGATCTGGGAAAATATTATGTGAAGTGAAAGAAACTAGTCTCAAAAGCCGTTCGTTGTATGATTCCATCTATATGAAATGTCCGGAATACAGAAGCCAAAATGAGAAAAAAGTCGGTCAGTAATGACAAAGCGCAAAGGGGAGGAAGAGACCAAGAGCGATGGCTAAGAAATGGCTAGTGTCATTTCTTTAAGATGTGGTGACGCATCCTGAAATCAGCGGTAATCGTTGCCAGTTACAACAGGTCGGAATATACTAAATGAAGACCACTGAACAGCACGCTTCAAAAGGGTGAGAGTTACATTAACTACATCTCAACAAAGCTGTAAGCAAAACCAACCAATGACAAAATGTATCCTTTTAATGACAAATAAGTAAAATATCAATGAGTACGGACATCAATCAGTGTTATTTTTCTATTATGGCCCAAATATCACAGGAAACATGTTTCTGTAGCTCCCCAAATTCAGGTTCCACAGATAAATCATCAGTCAGCTGGTCCATCTGTCAGCCAACAGGTAGTATCTATTGAGCTCCCACTGGGTATGGACAATTCAGATGGGAAATGAAGGTCAGCACACAGTGGTGACTCCTTATGATTAATCTAAGTAGCTATTATAATATGACAAAACCCACCTAACCTTCAACTTCTTGCATTGTTGGTAATAATACCATTTCACGGAAGTCTGAAGCAACTCCTCTTCAGGGAAAGTTGGGCTCAGTCTGTCTGGAGGAAGGAAGTGGAGGTTCAGCCAACAGGAGCATGAATGAAGAAGCCCACAGAGAGATGCTGAAACGTGCTGCTGACTTGAGGTAACTTTCATTCATGTCATTTCAGCAAATGAGCACCTAATGAACGTCTGCTCTGTGCAAAGCCCTGTGCTGAATATTAAGAGCAATGAGTATATTTAGACCGAGCCCTGTAGGGTGTGTGACTGGACTGGATTCGGTTCACAGTGTGTTTTGAGTGCACAGAACACAGACTCTGAGTTCTGAATCGAGACCCTATCTATGTCCTTTACAGGTTCTTACAGTAAGATTTAGTTACTAAACTTCTCTGAGCACTGATTTTCGCATAATTTACCAAGTTCATCTAATGTTGTCTATCCTGCTTATCCCACAGCATCAGTCTAATGGCCAAATAAGATAACGCCTAAGGATTAATTTTGTGGGAGAAAGAAAATATGCAGCCAGAGGCATTTTCTTCGGATTTTAGTGCTAAGATGGCTCTCAGGACGGTGATAAAGATGTGATCTATAACATGAAGAATGAGTAAGATTTTTTGAGCTAAAGAGGAATAGAGAAAATATTTTCTGTATGAGAGAAAGAAGGGTACATCATGAGCCAAAGTGAAAAAGAAAGAGGGCAATAAGGTATTCTCATTATAAGAGAGCTTTTGCTTCAAAGCAAACAAACTTCAGTAGCGTGCATTTATTTTACACTCACGCATCACACAGTTAGGTGGGGTGGCCGGGCTTCACAAGTCCCAGCCTGGGGCCAATCACAGGTGGGGGCAATGGCTGCCCAAGTTTTTCCTGTTGATGGCAAAGGCGCAATTTCAAGAAGTCAAGCCCCACCATAGAAGCACATTTTAAGCCTCTGCTTGCACCATATCTCCTAATATCTCAACAAACAAATCAAATCTCAGGGCAAGGCCTAAAATCCATTCTGTGTCCATGGCACCCACACCATCATGTAGACACACAGTGCTCCTACGGAAGAGTGAAGAGTCAGAATGAAGAATCAGGCAGTCGTTCTACCTACACACCCAGCTGGGTTGGAGGTGGGCATGAGGAGTAGCAAGCACACTTCTGGTCAGAAGCCAAATATCGAGGAACTTGAGTGTCTAAATAAGTAATACAAATATGATTTGGTGAATATTAAGCATCCAGGACGATTTTAAAGTAGGAACTGGCTTTAGGGAAGTTGGCTTCCTAAAGCAGGTGTTTAGAAAGATGCTCTGGAGCTCAGTGGAGCATGTCTTCAGCCCACAGATATCCAGCTCTTGTTCTTCCAGACCATCA
The DNA here is from genome assembly GCA_031835075.1 of Saguinus oedipus. Lineage (NCBI taxonomy): Eukaryota > Metazoa > Chordata > Mammalia > Primates > Cebidae > Saguinus > Saguinus oedipus. Next base: position 45,994,004 of record CM063182.1, read on the forward strand.
TATCTCTTTCCTGAATAACCTGGGCCACAGGTAGGTTGTCCTCATCACACTCAACTGCACTCCAAACTCACCTGCATCTATCAATTCCTCATCTCCACACAGAGAAACTCCAACACTAGATTAATGTAATAGTCACTCATCTTCACAAAAGGTGTTGTCTGCATCCTCTATTTCTGCTGTAAAAAAAAAAAATCACCTCAAATGTATCAACTCGACACAGCATGGATGTCTTACCTTGCAGTGCTGTGGGTCAGAGGTTCCACATGGATTGGCTGCATTCTTTGCTCAGGGTTTCAAAGTTAAAGCGGAAGTGTTGGCCAGCTTGCACTCTCATCTGGAGTTTGGTGGAGAAGCCACTGTCGGATTTATTCCAAACTCACTGGGCTTGCTTATTCCAAACTCATGGAATTTGCTTCCATGCGGCCATGGGACTGTGGTCAGCTTGGTTCATGCTGAGCTTCCGGGTCCCACCTTCACTCCTTGGCTCACAGCCGGGTCCTTTCTGCCTCTCAGCCCATGCCACACCTGCCGCATGCCTCAAATCTGACTTCTCCTTCCTGCTTCTCTCTGACTTTGTTTTCTGTTCACCTTTTTGAGGGTGCATGTGCTTACATTGGGCCCACCCAGATAACCAAGGATAATCTCCTTATTTCAAGGTCAGCTGACAAATAACCTTAATTACATCTGCAGAGTGTCTCCTTTGCCAGAGAAGGCGACATACTCCAAGATGAATGGCAGCACTACAGCGGGTGGGGGGCATCTTCCTGGGGCGTGTGTTTTCTCCCACCACTGCAATATGCTCAGGTGCTGGATGGTGCTGGATGAGAATGCCTTGAACCATGTGAAATCTCTGCCCTGGACAAAGTCGAGCATGAAAAGAATCACCCGTGCCAGTGAGCTCTCCATTCCATCCTTCATTCTGGGATGTGAATAGACTCACCTGTGCCAGTGAGCTCTCCATTCCATCCTTCATTCTTCCCATGTCCTTCCTTATTTAGCTCATCCACTGCTCTTAGCTAAATCCAAAGTTCCAAAATCCTCCATCAGCCTCCTACAGGAGCCCATCACTCATTTTTAAAAATCAATTTGTCTTCTATGTAATTGAAGGAAGTGAAGCCAGCAGGCCGTTGTGCACTCACACTCCTCCCCACCTTGCAGTCACAGCTGTTCCTGTGTCCAGGGCACCCCCGCTTCCTCCAGCTCCACCAGGGAAGTGAACTGCCTGCACAGCGGGGCCTGGGCTCTTCCCCTGCCTCTTCAAAGTCCAGCCCCTTAGCTCTGAAGCTGACTGAGGGATTACCAGCACTGCATTCCCTGCTGACTCCCTGACTCCAGTCTGTATATTGAGTTCTCCCCAACCTTCCTCCTGCTTAACTGCATGTGCCACCCTAGCTGTCCGTCAGTCTCTCCTCCCTTTTCCACTGGAGCTTCTCCAAGACTGAGCTTCCACTGACTCTGTGGACTGCTCATTTTCTTCTCAAGCTTCTACAATCAGACCCCACTCAACTAGAATTATTTTTATCATGTGGGACAATCTAGGGGGTCCTAGCGGTTACCTCTGAAGCAATATTTTCATGTTGTCCACTGTCTGTGGCTTCATGTCTCTGTTCATCTTTCATTGCACCTCCACTGCCTGGACTTTGGGCAAGCGTGGGCCACTGGCCCTCCTCTCCTGTTCTTTGCCCCTTGACCTTTTCCTGTGGAATTATCTCCTGAGGGGTCTATTCACTTACCTACTCTTCTGGGGTCTGTCTTCCTCCATCTGGCGATTGCTCACAAATGAGGCCTAGACCCGTCCTCCAAGCTTCAGGTTTCTCTACCATTCACCATCTGTCACTGTCACCTTGATGTTCACAGCTTCAAAGTTGACCTTCAGAGCAGAATGCACATCCTCCCATTGATGAGCTCTTGACCCCTGCAGACCGGAATGCACGTCCTTCTGTTGACAAGTGCTTCTTCTCTTGGCATCTGCCTTGGCCCCTACACCTGCTCTGGCTTCTCAGCTTGCCTTTGGCTGCATATACTAGATGTCCTTCCATTTTTCCTTTTGAGATTTTTAAAGTCTGTCTGTTGTCTCCTGAAGACACCATCCCCGTTGAAGTCATTGCCAACTTGGAGATTTCTAAAACAAGCCTCCAAACGGCCAGGGAGACTTCAGCCTCTGCTGCTCAGATACATTTTCTTCAGAGCCACAGGTAAGTCCACCTGAGTGAAAATCTGTCATCACGTTCTCCAGCTCCATGTGTCATTTCTTGACACCTCATGCTTTTAGCCACATCTACACATTTGATTTGTACCATAGGAACAGTGGTTACTTCTCCGCCTCTGTGATCCTCGCCCACAATCTCTGTGTTTCATGGGGTGTGTTCATAATCTCCTTTTGGATATAGTGCGGTGGGCACTGCCTTCCTGCAGCCGTCCAGCTGGGAGAGCTGCCATGCCTTTGATTCTCATGGACTGAAATGTATCATTGCATCTGGCATGTTTTATGTTGTCATCTGATCACTGCTCTAATAGAAGGTGAGTTATTTGAAAACAGAGCTCTTTCACTCAGTGAGGTCATGAGTGAGGTAAGCGACGTGAACGAAGATGCAGAGCAGAGGAACAAGTGTCTGAGACGGGGTGGAATGATTCTGGCAGCCTACAGCATACAGCATGAGATAAAAACTGTAACCACGTAGGGAGGAAGACAGCCGGCACTCCACGTGGTGCCATGCGTGAGCCCAGACAGGTGACGGCCCACTGGGACCACACGCAGGGCTGGGCATAGCCAGCACACAGCAAACGCTGGCCTCTTTCCTCCCTTCCTTTTGCTATTCTTCACAAAACTACCAACATCTGTGTTTCCATGAGGAGGAGAACTATATATCTCTTTCCAAAACAAGAACCACAAACGTGAAAATGTTGGTGTTTTCTCTGGCTAGTTTTGGAGATAAAATTGTGGTTACCTGATATGGAGGAAAACAGATCTAAGTTGACCAAGATTTAAAGTCAAAGCAAGTGAAAAAATTCTGACTCCAAAATGAAGAGTGAAATACTTTTATAAAAATATATTGTAAAATGTTATTGGCTATTATATAATAAAGCAATATATTTGCATACATCTGAATTTAGCAACAGTTTCAAAAAATCTATCAAGTATTCTGCCACAAATTTACCCCATTTACTGAAACCAGAATATATTATTTTATATAGCATGTATATGTGTTCCATACATATATATAATTAAACTGTATGTTAGATGAAATCTGAATGAGGACAGAGTATTATATCTAATTTGAGATTGTAAAAATACTAGGAAATGACAAGACATAGGGAGGAGATGAAAGTGTCTGGTACAATTATTTAACAAAGGTATCATCAAGAATTTAGGACAAAGGATAGTTTGCAGGTCTTGCAGCATTATTTAGTATATTTCTTACTATCCATGCCAATCACCCTTAACTGTCTCTACACTGAATGACCCAGTGAGAGTTTGGGTCATCATGTTCTTTAGTTCACATCCCTACACAGAAGTCAGAAAGTCCTCATTCTCGAAAGGGGCATTTGTGTGGAAAAGCCTGGTGGACTGACTGGCTGATGTGTGTCCAGTGGCCGCGCTGCAGAGCTCGGGGACTGGGGGTGGCAGTGCCTTCCTGGTGGTGCAGCAGAAGGAGACCGCATCACCTTACTGATCCAGGCACCATAAACCCTACGACTCCCCATGCACACGGGAAGTAATGAGCAGGCGCTATTTTAATTCTGGAGAGTATTTGACTTAGAATAGGTAGTGATATTCTCACTTCTTGATTAAGGACACCCCAGGTTCCTAATTCTTAGTCCCATTTCCTGAACAGATTTCCAATAGGGAACACCAAAATGGATGGCATGGGGGCTGTTCCCCAATGGTGACCACAGACGGTCATCAGCACGGTGGAAACAGTTACATGAAGTCTCCAGGGCTCATTCCAAGGGAAGAATACCGTGTTTAAGAAGCTAATTACAAGAATCGCAAACCAAGCTCCTGCAAGTTTTCCCACTAATTCAAATGTGGACGAAGAATACGTCTCACAGGAAGGTTTGTATTTAAATGTCCAGTGCAGGCACAGAAATGACCAATGCTAGTGCACAGGGCTCAGTGCTTCTAAGGGAAGGAAGACCCAAATCCAGTCAAAGAGGGGCACGCTAGTCCTGAAGACTGCCACAGCCCGATCACAACATCGCCACAGGGCAGAATATTAAGACAACATTCTTATCTCTGCCCAGTTAGAGAGTAACTGTCTGTTCTTTGTCTTTTAAGAACACAGCGTAGTTTTCACAGCCATAACTAATAAGTAACTGTATCTGTAGATATACATTTTTCTATCTTTCAAAATCACAAATACATTTATGAGGATCATCCTTACATAGAAAGTTAAGGCTTATCCTAATTTAGAAAAATAGGTACTCAATATGCATAGTTATTGAATGAATGATTGTTAAAAATAAGGATGTGTCTACTTCTGAAGAAAATACACTAAATTTTTTTTATATTCTCAGATTCAAATAAATACGGAGCTCCAATATGACAGCGGTGGCACTCCATTCTCTGTAGGGATTTTCTGTGCCAGATACATAAACGGCGCCACCCCAAGCATTTTGGGGGGCTGTCCCCTCTTGGAGAATTCAGTGAACTAACAATCTAAGTCACATACAGAACATTAATTTGGGAGGTGGCGTTGGACATCAGGTAGTCCCGAGCAGTGTTGATGTAGAACATTTCTGTCCTTGCAGAAAATTCCTGAGTGAGTGCTGATTCAGAGCTCACTGTGTGGACGCAGGACAGACACAATGAACTTTAATGGTAATTCCCGAGGAAAGGTCAACGATGGCAGTCTGCAGCGTTTGTTTCCTTTTTTTGTCTTTTGAGGTGGGGTCTTGCTCTGTTGCCCAGGCTGGAACACGACGGCAGATCTAGGCTCACTACAGCCTTGACTTTCCTGGGCTCAGGTGGTCCTCTTGCCTCAGGCTCCTAAGTAGCTGGAACTACAGACACGCACCACCATGCCTGGCTGAGTTCTGCAATTTTTGGAGATACAGGGTTAAGCTATGCTGCCTGGGCTGATCTCAAATCTCTGCATTCAAGTTATCTGCCTGCCTTGACCTCCCAAAGGGCTGGGATTACAAACATAAGCCACCACACCTGGCTGGATGATGAACATGTTTCCAGTGAAAATCCAAAAGTTACCTTAATCTAATAAGTGGGACTGGTTGATATGTATATGTGTGTATGCATGTATATAATATATATGTGTATATATAATAAATATAATATCGTATATAGTATCCTATAACCCCCTAGCAATCAGCCCCATCCAGAACCAGCCTCAATCCCAAATGCAGTGGCCGTCTGCTCTCTTCTATGTTGAAGAAGTGCTGACCCAGCTCAGGATGCCACAGACAAATAATAAACAAACTAAGGCCGCTGACAATAGAAGAACATGCCAAACGGATAGAAGAAGACAAAATGGAATGTGGTGTTAAATGCAGTACGGTGGTCTTGCCTCCTTTCCAGATCTTCAGCATGGCAGCCTAAGGACGCTTGGGGTGAGCCTGCAGTGAGGAGCTGGAAACGTCACCTACTGTGACAAGTGCCTCTGGGCTTCTGCCTGCAGGCACCATGCTGGACAACAGGGACACAGGACCTACTGCCCCTGCAGTCCTGGCCTGCCCTGGCCACACAGTCCCACCACAGAACGCCTGCCTGCCCTGCCCCACTTTCCGTTCTCAGAAACCGCCAACCTGTCCTTGACTCTGGGCAGCTGCTCACGCTATTTCTGTGGCTTTTTCCCCCACTCCATGCGTGCTTATATCCTATTGATTCTTGCAGTCCCAGCTTAAATGTCACTCTCGTAGAAACCTTTCCTGCCTCTCTGTGCTAATACTCCTCATTTCCCACAATCGGCACTTCTCTAATGAGGAGGGGGTTGCATGCTCGGCGTCTGCTGCCCTGGGCAGCCCGGGAGCTGCAGAGGGCACACGCCTGATGCACACCTTTGTCCTGCGTGCAGGACACACAGCAAGGGCATGCTCAGTGTTTGTTACCAGAACACATAAATGTCATTATGAGAAAGGATTGGAGATAAAAAGTGATAAGCATTTGCATTTAGTTTAACACTCATGACTGGTTGGTTGCATCTCTGCTCCAAATCCGCTTTCACTGGCCTCTTGGTGTGAACAGAACTCAGTGTGAATGGAACTCAGTGCGAATGGAACAGGACCCGCTAACAGATCTGTTTTTGCCAGCCATTCAGTGGCAAGCTTTGTCAGAAAAGTGTGGGAAGAAGGTTTTCCTTCCTGCTTCCCTGTCCTCCCCTCCTGGCTCCTGCCTCACAGGCAGTCTCCAGCATAGGCTCCTGGAGCACGAAGCCATGTGCAGCCCCTTGGGGTGGCTTTGCAGCAGGCGATCCCTCCAAAGACACCATCCCTGAGCTGCCAGCTGCTGCAGAATGCCAGTGGGTGGGTTTCCAGCTAGTTGTAGAGGATATAGCTTTCCAGCACGTCCTGCAGGGTGGATGTCCCTCAGTGTCTGCAGGGGGAGATTCTGGCAAGCTCCTCCAGCACAGAGACTTCCCTTCCATCCAGTGAGATTCACACCCCTCCCCACAGTCCACACCCTGATCTAGGGAGCCACTCCCCAGTGTCTGCCTCAGCCCTAGGGGCCATGGCTGCTCCCCACAACTGCTGCAGCTGCCCCCCTTCGAGCTATCTTTCTTTCCATTTGCTTGCTCCTCCCTTTCTTTAGGATAAGTTTCTCCATGCAAATTACCACTTGTCTCCTGGTTGGACTCAGACACTGCTTCTGAGTAAGATGCGTGTGTATGATTGTACTGGGATCAGAACTTGTCTGATAAGAACTTGTTCTTATCCCAGCTGGGATAAGAACTTGTGTGCAAAAAGTGTAAGAAATATGGAGTGTGCATGCACGCTGGTGCCATAAGGCTGTGATGAACAAGCATGAATCCCTGAGGTGTGTCCTTGCTGGTACTTCAGTTCTGGCGATGCCAGCTGTGGAAATGAACTTGCAGCAGCCTGCCGCCAGCCTCCTGTCACTTCCACGCGGACACACCTGTGGAAGGCAGGGTTAGTCAGCCACAAACCTCACTCTAGGTATTTTGAGACTGGACACCAGGTACACCGCAACTCTTTTTTTTTTTTTTCCTGAAAGTATTCTAAATTTCTAAGTATGAAAATACATATATTTATTTTTGTTTTCAATCTACGTTAATCAAATCACTGCTGGCTTTCAAACTCAATGCACTTTTAATGCATGTGAAATTTGTTTTCTGCATATTCAGTTTTTTACGGGGAAGTGACGATAAACTTTTCGAAGAGTTATGACAGTAATCAACTTAAGCATATTTGCATGGACCCTAAAGAAGCTCAGGCTACAGGGACTCTATGCAGCTAAAGAGACAATATTGCATTCAATCAAGACGCATGGAATACTGACATGTGCCTTCAGCAAGGCTCAAATTTTTCTATTGTTCATTGAATACTCACAATTGGAAGCCCTGGACTGCATGGAAAACCTAGTGTATTTCTAAAGTTGTTAGAGTCCCTGATAGTTTTAGGCATATATTACATTCAAAAAAAAAAAAAAAAAAAAAAAGCTGAGCTGTGCAGAATGGACACTTAAGGACCAGAATGGATCTGAGCTTGTGGTGTAAACCACAAACATCATCAGACACCAATACACCTGGTCTCTTAGAGGGTTGGACAGGTACCTGTGATTGTATCAGGGTACCAGATTGCCTTTCCTGACAAATGGGAATCAAGGCTAAACATAAAAAGCAAAGCTATAATAATTCTAAAGCTCATGATATTATTCAATCATGTGACTAGGAAATAAGGGAAATTCTGAGAAACTGTGGAATTAGAGGCTTGCAAATGGCCGGGCCATTATTTTTCCAAAACTCTTAGCTTGTAATACAAATACATGCACTTACACACACTGAGGAAACACTGTTGCTTACTGGAGTTCCCTGCCCATCATAAAAGGCTTGTGACATCCCATCAGTATCTAATTGTATTAGTTATTCTACTGGGGTTCAAGGAAAACTGATGGACAGGACTTCTAGTATTGATCAACATCCTGAAATTCCGTGCCCATTGTTTACTGAACTGGTCAATTATCATTGAATTTTTCATTTTGAGTTGAAATGGAAAATTAACAAAAATCAAGCAGTTTTGTAAAACATGTTATAATGAATGAAAAGGAACTGAGGTTTTAGTGCTGCAAACACCCTGCATACTCATAGCTTTTTGACTAGACATATTATAAAATAAATAAATGTCATTATTAACATTTCAACTCGCCAAAATCATCTCCCACTGCCCTTTTCTATCAAATGAAATAGAACAGCAACAACATTAATTTACCTGTTATCTTCAATTATAATCTTTCTCAAAGTTAGAGTATTGAAAGTTACCATTAAATGTTAAGATCATAACTATTATCTCATTGGTTTAATAATAAGCCAGATTTTAAAATATGTATTGCCAAAAGCTACATGTTAACTGTTTTAATTTTTAAAGACCTAACCATTTTTAATTAAATTAATTTGCTGATCCTATATAGGAAAATAGAAAATCCCTAGGGTGGATTATTTTTAGATGGGTAACAACATAAAGTAAAATCTCCTATATGATCCAACCTAAAAATGGAAATGTAGCAGATTTTAAAATATGCATAACCCAGAAATGCCAAGATGTAGTAGAGAAGAATTACAGGAAATCCAGAAATAGCAGTTTCTAATAGGTCTCATGACTGAGCTGGACATACATTTTAGGTCTGGGAAGCCACAAATGTCTATTTGTCATGCCACAGAATGCCTGCCTTGGTCTCCATGCCAGCTGAGAACACTGTGACAAAAACAGGTAAAGGGATATTAAATACATTTTACACACAATCCAGGGGTCACCTCAGTTCACGTATGGGCAGTTGTCAGGTCTAGATACTGAATTTGCTGTATGATTGGTCCCTTTATGGATTTATGGAACATGGAACAGAAAGTCACACTGAGGAAGCAAAAATAAATATACCTGGGGTTTTCCGGTGGTAGTAAAATGTGCAACTGAGATCTAATATTTGAGAAAAATCAAGCCTATGTTATCAGCGATTAACAGGATGGATTAAAATGGCAAGTAGCAGATGGAGGTCAGGCTGTAAAACGACACCATCATTGTGTCCACATCACCAGATAATGCCACCATGACCATGCCATCAGGATCAGGCCACCAAAACCATTCCACCACAGTCATTCCACCACCGCCATGGGGCATGACCATGCCGCCAGGACCATGCCATTGCACCCATGCCACCATGACCAAGCCGTCAGGATCAGGCCACCAAAACCATTCCACCACAGTCATTCCACCACCGCCATGGGGCATGACCATGCCACCAGAACCATGCCATCAGGATCAGGCCACCAAAACCATTCCACCACGGTCATTCCACCACCGCCAGGGGGCATGACCATGCCGCCAGGACCATGCCATTGCACCCATAGCCACATCCTCATGATCACATCATCATAACTAGAGATGGAGAGAGAGCTCAGCCCATCAGGCAGCACAGTAGCAAGTAGTCAGTTCTTTGATTTTGCTCCACTCTATTTATAGAATGCAAGATGTCAGGAGCATGATTTACAGATAAAATCTCCTTTAGAATCTTTTTATCGTCTATGTAAATTTACCAGAATCATAGGAAAACATGTTTGCCCTAATCTTAGAATTATTTTATCATTGCATCATACCTTTTATCAAAAGTAACCTTTAAAAAAAAATCATTGCCAACTGTGACCAAAAAGAGTCAACAAAAAGAACAATCTTAATCGCTTTAAAGGAGTCCGATAGAGTCGTAATTTGCCTTATAAACCACATCGCTGTGCTGGAGATTTACAGCAATGTGTGATCTTTAAATAGACTGTACATCACCTTCCTGATGGTCATGCAATTAGGATCTGGACATGAGGAACAAGACACTGCCAAAAAGTAGTTCTCAAAAGGGAATTTGTAATGTCAGGAAAGATAAAAATAATTTAGAATTCAGGGCAACATGATTTTAGTGTTGAATGCTTTGTGAAGAAGCCCCCAAATGTCCTATCTAATGCATAGAAACTTTCCTGTGGTCAACATGGGCAGCATGGAAGGAGATTAAAACAGAGAAAACAGAAGAAAAAGAATTGAATTAGGCAAAGAGAAAGCATAGCACAGATTTAATGAAATAAGATTGTTCAAATTATTTTATAAATGAGTACTTTTAGCAGTAAAATCTGAAACGCCTAAAAAGAGAAAAATGCTGTCAAGGTACTCCTTGCAGCCTGTGCTCAACCAAATAGTTTGGTAAACTGAGGCATTAGAGGCATTGACTGAAATTTTAAAACTTTATCCAGCGACTGTGTCATATACATAGAAAAGGTAAGATTGCACCTGTTAGTGTCATGGCAGATCCTACCGTCTCTCACTGAGCTCACCCAGGGCCATGTCGTGAAAACCTACTGAGCATGTTTAACAAAGAAAACGAAGGGCCCAGATCTACTACTGCTCCCATATGCTACTAATATGAGAGGATTCTCACACATACTAAATACACTACTTATAAAATCATAGCCTAAACATTATTTGTGAAGTTATTGGGTAATTTCTTCTTGTTCAGCCTCATGAGTTCAGGGACTGGGTGTGTTTATTGCTTTATCCCAAGCTTCTAACACAAAGATAAAAGTGTAGACATGGAAAGTAGGCTTGTTGAATAAATGAGTAAATAATCTTCACAATATTTCTTCAAATATTTCAAATCTCACGTTGCCATACTCCTATTCCCTAATATATTATTATGATATGTTATATAGTACACTCTGAGTTGTATATATAAAAGATATGTTATGTATTGTTCATATATAAATGCATGTGTGTATATGGATTTATGTGGGTATACCTGTGTGCCTGTGTACATGTATATATACTATATATTCAATACGTTATATATTGTTAAGTATATGTGAATAGGCTCATATGTATCATGTATATGTGTAAATACACTGTATATACACATCATGTATATGTATATGTATACAGTATATTATATATATAGTTTGTTATTCTCAGTACATATACGCAATTTTTGTTTTTAGTTTTAACTTTGCACACAGGCTAAAGAACATGCCTTTGCAAACCGCAGGTGCAGGAGTCGTTGTGAGGCAAAGAGTACGAAGAACCCAACAGCATGTGCGTCCCTCGCTCCCACTTTCCCACCTACATCTATTGCTCCTTTGCTGTATGCCAGGCGCTGTGTTAGGCTCCAGATATTAAAGCAACGATAACAAAAACCCATGCTCACTTCTGCATTGGCTCTGATTCTTCTGCACGTTTAACCATTAACTTCTCTTTTGGTTAAAAAAAAAAAGCAAAAAAACTGTATTTTATACAGATCAACCACATAAGAATTCACTCTGTTACTATCAAAATTATTGTGTTTAGTTAGAGCCTTTTCTTTTCATTAAACTCCAGTAAGTCAGTCTAGAACTTAGATGTGTCAGGAACCAAAACATATTCCGTCTTGATAGTAATTGCATCTGGTAAAAATGTGGCGCCTGGTATGTGTCTTTGAAAGAAGTAGTGAATCCAGGAATAAATGTCCTTTGCAGATGTGATCATTGCAACAGAATGAAATACACGCTATTCCGGAGGTCAAAACACTGGAAGGTCTTGGGGCTCTCTTGACCTCCTTTATAACATTCTTTACTGTCGTTCAGTTTGTTCCAAATAAGGTGCGGTTTGAGGTATTTTGCTTTAAAATTTTTGCTTCTCCATTTCCCTTTTATCAAGGAACCGACGGAGGTGATAGATACAGAGGAGTTAGAAGGAAGGAGGCCCTGGAACAGGAGAGCCGCTGCCGGGAGCGCACGCTGAGCACCTTTCCGGGCGGATGCACTGCCTTTTGTGAGATATGCCGCCCGGGCTACTCACCTGTCTTACAACGCTGTCATCTGACTGGTCAGTTTGCTTTAGGTGACAAATAATTTCTACTTGGATTTAATTAATAACAGTGCAAAACTTTGAAATTTAAAATAAATATTTGAATAAATAAAAATTTTAATAAAATTAAAATTTGACAGTAATGTGCACAGTTAAAATATTTCATAATAATATAGTTAGGTGAATATTTCAATAATAGCTATCTTGCCCTCAATTGAGTCTAAAGAAACTATATTATGCATTAAAGAATAGTTTTAGACATTCATTTTTCCACTTATTTAGATATAGAGCATATTTTAACCAAAAACATTTCTCTGTTTCAAGTGACACTTACTTGTAGAGCATACATCTTTGGATTTTTAATGAACATAATTAAAAAAAATTCTCTCATATAGAACTACTTCCCAAAGAATATATACTATTTTTGTCAAACAGTAAAAATTAGGTTGAGGATTTCAAAAATGCAGCTTTGATGTGATTGAAAACATATATTGGTGATGTTAGCTTCATCACTAAGTGATAGTGATATAACAGATGCTGAATTTTTATCTTGGCTGAACATGTATGGGATATTTGAAATGGGAATGGTAAGGTATGAGTATAAATAGAAGAATTTCATAAAACTCTGATTTTTATTTAATAGCATAACTTAACCTGCTGCATACCTAGGTTAATAGAAGTAAGACTCCTGAGTTAAGTCCTGTTTTGCTGATTAAGTGTTATAAAGTGTGTCATGAACATAGCTCTGTGCAATTTTCTGGGAGCATCGTATCTATGCAATGATGCCTCCTGAGAAAACCACACGGACTTTCATTTCTGCCATCTCCAAAGGAAGGTGCCGCTCCGGCGGTCTGCGCTGGTGCAATGCTGCCACCAGATGGTAGAGATAACTACACAGGGCTGGTTATGTGTTTTCAGAAAGACTCAGTGAATTTCTGACATAAAAGGGATATTTTAAATCCAAAGATCCTACCACATACACCCACTGCCATCTGTGTGTTCACACGCCTTGCCTCCAACAAAGAGAATACTTGCGGTGGTGAAGACATTAATACTTTTCCCTGTGTGTAACAGCACAGGAGAAGTGCAGCACATTAGCAGTTTAAGGTTTTTACTCTATGTGTGAGGATAATGTTAACAATTTATTGAATGAAAACAGTAGAAGCTTAAAATTGTGAACACGTCACCTGCTCCTAAACTGGCACTGAAATGGGTTCCTAGGGAAATTCAACATTCAGAGCTCTACTCTGACAGCTGCCGGCACAAACTTAGTGTAGACGCTGTGAGTAAAGACAGAACAGCAATGGTGTCCTTAATTAGGACAGAAATAAATTCTCATTTGTAACATAGAATATACCTAGAAAATCATCGCAGAAATGTTCTTCTTCCTCCACCGTCAAGTTGGCAAAAAGTGCTTTCGGCTTGAAGAATGTTGAAGCGTAGGTCCTGAAATTCCTTCGGTAGGGCTGAAAGCTTTTGTGTTTCAATGGAGATTACATTGTTCCAGACAGCAGATAAAATGACTCCAATTACTCTGTTCTTATTCACTAAAGATTTTAAAATAGCATTTAATAAAGACGTCCAATAATTTATGTTAGTGCAAAGATAACCTAAACCTTTTTTTTAAAAAAGAGTGATAAAACAAATTTTGAGAGACTGTTTTGAGTTTGCAAAATTTATTTCAGTATAGAACTTTCAACTTTTCATAGTTAAGAACCTCACTCATTAACTCTTTAGTATGAACAATGTACCTTTTATTGCTTAGGGACAAATTTCAAAGACATATCAATTACTGTGAACTTAAACTTGGGAGATCTTTTAGAAAATTGAACAAATACAGACGGTGTTAGGGTAGAAAGTGTATCTTCTTTCAGTGGTCAGAGTCTTACACATAGGTTAAATACTACTAGAAAAATAAGAACGTAAGTGTATATATAAACATTAAAATATATTTAATAATATATATAATTGTTTAAATATATCATTTTACATTTTATCCTCATTTTTCTCGTCAAAAATGCAATATTTAAGACATTAAAATTGGTGACAAAGTATTTACAGATATTTCATTATAATTATATGTTTCTATGGATATGTAGTAGCTTCAATACTACCCTTAAAATTTATTTAAATAAATATATTTGGGTATATACTTGCACAAGTATATGTGTCGTATTTATTCTTACGTAAGAATTAGTAAATCATTTTAATGAATGGTATGTCTTTAAATCTCTCTTCTTAGATGTCAGATATTATCGTTGTATTGAGGTACAGCAAGACTGAATAAGACAGTGTACTCTCTCAAAGGAAGGTTATGTTGTCAGTTAGGATGGGCAACAGAATAAGTATTTTTCTGCAACAAAAAGGGACTATAAATCAAATTATTCTTAGCCTGTGATTAGTTCTGTCCTTCATTCTGAATTTCTTTTCTTGTGTGGATTTGAGTCAACCCATAATGTTATTTTAATTTAGTTTTTTGTATGTAATACATGCTCCCGTCAGGTAAATGAACTTGTCATGATTGAATTCAATAGATTATAATGACCTTTTATCTGTATTGCTGAGCGTCAGCTCATAGGAGGCAGCACTGACTCACGCGGCTCCGGATCGGGAGTGAGTTCTAATTGAAAGTCTTCATCAATCTTTAATGACAGCATTATTATCATTGTTGAATGTGTTCTTCCAATTGCTTTTCCCCTTTTAGAGCCATTTCTAGCAGCTTCACTGGTGCTGCTGAGTGGGAGGATTCAGGAAATGGCAATATCTGAGTTTCCTATTGTCAAGCAGGCGACAGAACCCAGGCGGCCGCTCTTGACCCGTTTCTTCTGCCAGTGCTCACCTTGGACCTTGTTCTCCAGGGACGGAGCCACCGCCAGTGCTGAAGAAAAGCCTCTGAGGAGTGCAGCTTGCAGAGGTGGTGGGGTGTTGCGGAAGGACTCAGGAGAGAGCAGCATGGGCCAGTGAAGTGACTATTTACAAAGTGTTGATCAAAAACCAGCACAGATCTGAAAGTGCATCCACGTGTGACAGTGTTCAACTCCATGAGCATTTGATTAGCTTGATCTTTAATTCTAACTTTAAATAAAGCATTCAGATGTTAGTAATTAATGTTAATAAATGTGCAGGAGTTTGTATATTCATACATGTATGTAGTTGAGTTATACATGCACACACACACGTATGTCTTTGCATATTTATGGCTGAGGGACTGATAGCTTTAGCTAGATCATGTTTCTTCAATTTTAAATAAAGACTAAAGGAAATTCTCTTGTTAATTTTGGCTAGAAGTGTATCACAGATGGCAAATACTTTTACAGTACACACCTCTCACTCCTTGCTTATGTTAAGATATATTCCAGTAATAATGCTGGAGTGGCCATTTCCTTTGTATTTACAAATCGAAACACTTTTAAGAATCTTTCGTTTGCACTTCACTATTTCCAACATTTGGCCACAGTAAATATTTCCAGGAGCCCCACTACTGTGTGCACCATTGTGAATAATTCACACAAGGAGGCAGGGATTTTAATTGATAGCGTTAGTGAACTTTCTAAATCTGTAAAACTTCAACAGGCTTAAGCTTCCAATAAATGCCAGTGTCTATTTTTATGCCCCAGCCTCTATTTAACAGAAAGCCAAGTGCATCAGCCTGCAGCTGCTGGTGCTGCAAACGCAGAAAGGGGCTTTTGTTCCACCTACCGCGCTGTGGGTGGGGGCTGGACACCAGCACCGGGAAACCGCTGTTTGCATTTTCTTTTCGGTATTCCTAGACAGGGTGGAGAAGTTGTTGGGTTTTGGTTTTTGTTCTTACGGAATGATACTGTGGTGACTCAGGTTCCTATCACCAGGGCTGATATCTAGATGGAGTGGAGGGAAGCCAGGCCGTCACGGAGGGCACAGTATTATGTGGATGGAAGGAGTGCACTTGCTTAAACAGCAAGCTTGAAATTTAATAAGGAGCAGCAGATTATCAAAGACCATGTCCGTGGAGTGCACTGGACTCTGGGAAAATCGAGCACTGCAGGGAGGGAACGGTGAGCTGAGCTGGCTCCCAAAGAGCTTTCTTTGACAATGGTCGATTTCTTCTCTGTTTTTACGTTTTATTTTCTATTTTGAAGTGAGCGTGCCTTTGACTTTCAAATTCTTTTAGGGGAAATTAGCAATAAATTTGTACAGACAGGCGTTGATACAATAAAATTATTAATCATGTAAAAATTATTAGTAAAGGTATCAAAATTTGACTTGGTTAAAAGTATAAACCTACATTTACAGGAAGTCAGGTTTTGAGGAAGTCATTTCTTGTACTTTAACCCATGTTCAAATTTTGAGACTTCTTAATACTTTTTCAAAGTGTGAAACAGAAACAGAGTCCTATTCCCAAAATTTGAGGAAGTCATTTTTATACTTTAACCCATGTTCTCAGACTTTAAATATAAATATAAAAAGTAATCCATAGCAAGATTGTTAATGAGAAGAGGAAGTTTACCTATTCTGATTTTAAACATGTTCAGGGAATAATGCAATCAGGAATTATGGATTTCTTCTTATTATTAATTATTTGGATAAAAACAGTCATACATCTGAAAAATCACAATGCAAGTTAGTCAAACAGAAGGCCATCCTGAAGAGCACCCTTTGGTGTACAAGTGTCCTGCTCATTCGGTGCTATTTTCCCTCCCAAAAGCTCCTCAGAGCTCCCTCTCTGTTTCCCAAAGCACTCAACATTTTTCTTTCTGCTCTTCCAACGTGATTGTTATTTGAGACAATCTAAAGAAGTAAACTCTACTGTCTTCGTTCAGACTGCAAATGTGAGAAAGAGCAAAGTAAAAGAGTGAGGCACATGTTTTGACCAGTTTTAAACTATGACTCTCATTAGGTTGAATATCATTATGCAAATGAATTCAGTGTTTGTGTAAATTTAGTGTCATTATGCAAATGTGTTGGGTGTTTGTGTAAATTCAGTGTCATGTAAATGAGTTAAGTGTGTAAATTCAGCATCATTATGTAGATGTGTTGGGTGTTTGTGTAAATTTAGTGTCATGTAAATGAGTTAAGTGTGTAAATTCAGCATCATTATGTAGATGTGTGTTTGTGTAAATTCAGTGTCATGTAAATGAGTTAAGTGTGTAAATTCAGCATCATTACGTAGATGTGTTAGGTGTTTGTGTAAATTCAGTGTCATGTAAATGAGTTAAGTGTGTAAATTCAGCATCATTATGTAGATGTGTTGGGTGTTTGTGTAAATTTAGTGTCATGTAAATGAGTTAAGTGTGTAAATTCAGCATCATTATGTAGATGTGTGTTTGTGTAAATTCAGTGTCATGTAAATGAGTTAAGTGTGTAAATTCAGCATCATTACGTAGATGTGTTAGGTGTTTGTGTAAATTCAGTGTCATGTAAATGAGTTAACTGTGTAAATTCAGCATCATTATGTAGATGTGTTGGGTGTTTGTGTAAATTCGGTGTCATTATGTAAATGAGTTAAGTTTGTAAATTCAGCATCATTATGTAGATGTGTTGGGTGTTTGTGTAAATTCAGTGTCATGTAAATGAGTTAAGTGTGTAAATTCAGCATCATTATGTAGATGTGTTGGGTGTTTGTGTAAATTCAGTGTCATGTAAATGAGTTAAGTGTGTAAATTCAGCACCATGATGTAAATGAGTTAGGTGTTCGTGTAAATTCAGTGCTGATTATTTCCACTCCCCTCTTCCAGTCTTTTGGGACTACTCAGAGGTTCCCCAGGAGTCCCGTACTTTCTCCAGTCTCTCCCCATGCATCCGTCCCTGGCCCCCACACTCCATTGCATGGGGCTAAGGAGAAGCAGGTGGCAGCAGGTGCAAGATAAAAGCTGGGCCACTGAGGGCTCCGAGTCTAGGGCAGCTCCTTGATCTCACTCCACCAGCCGACTCAAGGAGGGCAGCACTCAGGGATGGGAGCTACGTCCTCGTCCTCACGGCTCTCTCTTCCCAGTTACTGTTTGGAAGGCCTGGCTCCTAGCATCCTGCCTTAATTCTCACTTCAGACTCACATCCACACTTAAGATCTGATGACAGTCAGTGCTAATTCCAACACTGGCTCTCAGCTTGCCCCAGCTCATACTTGAGTGTGTTTGTCTGTAGCTGGTTAGGTTAACCCTTTCTCAGCTTCAGGCAGGCAGACCTCCCGCAGAGAGATCCTTAGAACCCACAGCCAGGCCGAGCCACCTGCTTGGTCCTAAATTGGGCTCGTAAGTCCATCCACAATCTTAAACTCAAGCGTTCCTGTCTTTGATCACAGCCTCCTTAATTGACTCGTCTTATGAATTGACTATTTTCACTGTGATCTCAAATTACTTAATCCAGCTCACTTCACTCAGCCTATTAGCCTGTTTGTAGTTACATTTGACTTTCTGAGATAAAGGATACGTAAGTGCTTTACACAATTTAAAACACTTACTAAAACTAGCTGATTCTTCATCAATCAGATGTTATAATCAACTACTTAAATAATATCCCAGATAAGGCCCTGGACTCGGGCCCTCTTGATTGTTGCCCTGGTGTTGAATCGATGCCCTGATAGCTAACACCCTGATGACTGGGCTCCCCTCGGCTTCTCTTCTCTGTTCATCTGGACCACACTGCACGAAACAACCTGCTGATTTATTCACTGTGCACACTGGTGTTTTTTTATTCGCCTCTTTAAAAATTATCTTATTCCAAGAAGCATTCCCAGCTTCCAGTACTAAGCTCTGGCACATAGTAGGTCTTCACGGAACGTCTGCTGGTGAGAATGCTTTTCCCTCAAGCCCTCGTGTTGGCCCACGTGTGCTCACTCTTGGTGAAGGTTCATATCTACCCTGCAGAGATGAACGAGGGTGCCCACACCCTCCCACTTTCCATGTTAAGCCACGATCATCCCACCTTCCATGTTAAGGCTATGCATCATTTAGGCTATTTTATTCTTTACTCAGCCTGGGTGAAATAATATTTATTTCAAGGGCAATATACAGGACCTCCTCGGCACACAGTCTCTCAAGCGAGCCATGTGATGCTGAGTAGCTCTGCCTCCTGCTCTCTTTCTTCATCTTTCCCCACTCTGTGTTTGTCTCCAAAGTTCTACATCTTCCAGACTAGGGAGAAAAGAACAGAAAACACGTTTTTTCATTCCTGTTGATCCTTGCTGCGGGTGGCCAATGTCGTCCTCTCTTTTGACAAACAGCTGCGTTTAACTGAAGGGTCATATCCATTGTTTCATCTACTATACAAGAGCCAGCAACCATCCTTCATTTCCTTCTATGTGGCTCTTGGTCTCTCTCTTACAATTCTCTCCTAGAAACCCTTAGCAAACAGGCCTCCAGGTTGTTAGTAACATCATCCTCAATCCCTGTGAGGATCTGCAGCCCGCGGCTTTTCAGGGCTTCTGCCTGCCGCTGGCGTCTGCCCAGAGCAAGCTCATTCCTGCAGTCTACGGCCCCAAGTGCTCCCATGAATCCTCTTCCTCCAAAGGGTGCTCCTCAAAGTTCATTTATTTACATGCTTTTCTCTTTTCAGGAGATTAATTATCCATCCCGAAGATTTAAAGTATCACCTCAATGCAAATCAGTAGCAAGTCAAGGTTCTTCCTCTAACAAGTTTTCAGATCTCAAGGTGAGAAGCCTCAGTCAATAGGAGTACACTGCCTCTCACACACAGCCTCAGTGATCAGAAGTGAACTCTCTCTTGCCCAAACTTCCAGCTCCCTTTTCCAACGTCGTCTCAGAAAAGCTTTCAACTTCCCACCGGCTACACAGCAAAGGCGTCCTGTGCTCTGACTCCTTTCCTCCTGCCACCTGTCACCGAGACTGCTGCTTCTCCACGATTTCTGTGTGCCTTTTCCTTTCCACAGGGTCTGTGATCAACCATGTTTCTTCTGTAAATCCCTAACTGTGCTATTGGAATAGCATCTTAACTATTGTCCTAGTGCGTTCTGAAGAACAATGGAAATTAACCTCTTTTATTTCATGACCATACAGGAATCTGGCTCAAAAACATGTGAAGCTCTAAGTTCTTACGGGAAAATATTTATAAGTCTCTGAGCTAAATACAAAGGTTCTCTACAAAGCGTTCACCCTTATCGCTCTTTATTACCTCCTCTCAAATCCATTCACTTTTCTCCCAGAGTAGACCTAGCTCTTCCTTTAGCTCCAGATGCTATTCTACCTGCTGGGAGTCCTGAATGTCTGTTTAGCAAAACATTATCCTCCACCAGCATTGATCTTCTCTGTAAAATGTGCCCTGATCATTTAACTAATAGCAATTTCTGCTGAAACTCTATGAATTACCTAAATCACTCTAAACTGCCATTCAGTTGTTTATTGT